>VSMD01043973.1:0-13064 GCA_008750895.1 Mirza zaza
TGTAGTTCCCTGACTTGATTCTTCATTTCCAGGAGTTCGGTTAAACTTTTCTTCATTGTGTCTATTTCTTTAGTGAACTTTTTTTCTAGATCCTGGAGGCGTTTTGTGGTTTCTTTGTGCTGGTTATTGAGTTGTTCTTTCAGGTCAGTGAGTGTTCTTATGATCCACATACGAAATTCCTCTTCTGTCATTTTGGTTGCCTGATTTTGGTTGGTGTCCGTTTCTAGGGGGCTGGGGCTCCTCTTTGGGGGTGTGTTTTCCGATTGGTTCTTCATATTTCCTGAGTTCCTTTGCTGATTTCTTCCCATGTCGATCAGTTGTTGTTTCTTTTCTTTAGGTTTTTGTTTGGGTATTCACACGCCTTGTTTAGTGTCTGAGCCGGTAGGTGGTGTCTGTGGGTGAGATTCGACCACTCCCTGTATAATGAGTCAGTAGGTGTCGTGAAAAGGGTGTGCAGGGAGAGCACTCCCTGTCAGTAAGTGGCGCTTGCTTGGAGGAACAGGCTACGCTGTTGTTTTTGTGTCCTGTTATCAGCTCTTGTTCCTGAAGATAGAACTCTAGTGCCTCAGGTGGTGGGTGGGGCCCTGGTCTAGGGGCGAGTCTGGGCGGAGCTGAGTTGGTTAAGCCCGCCCTCAGGCACCACCAATGTCATCAGCAGGGGTCAAAGTTCTGTTCTCTGCTTCCAGGCAAAGCTGACAGGGAGGGGCTGGAATGGCCCTGCTCAGTCAGAGAGTCTGCGTGTGGGGGTGGGGCTGTCCGAGACCCGCAGTCTGGAGCGGGCCTGGCCTCTTTCCACCGTCCCCAACTCCGCAGCTACTCCTGGGCCTCTGTCAGCAGGCCAGACCACACGCCACCAGGCCTCCCCTGGCTGTGATGCCTGCGGGGAGGTTCCCTGCACAGGAATGCCACCTGGGCTGGGCGCACGGCCTCCCTTTGGGAGGAGGGTTGCCCTCTAGGACGCTGATCTGCCCCCGAAGGCACACACACCTCAGCAGGCTGTTCACATATATCCCTTCTGTGCCCCGGGCAATGCGAGGCCTCGGTGCACGGGATGTGGTCTGCAGGTCTGACCTCTGGGTCCCAGAGTTCAAACTTTGTCCCCCCCAGGGAGACGAGTGCCTGTCCCAATTCACCCACAGGGAGCCCAAACCGGGTCTATGTCTCTCAACCTCAGGCTCTGCCCGGTTCTCCTGGGATCACCGTGCCATCAGCACCTGGTAGGGCTGGTGGGCAGAGAGCTCACAGTCTGAGTTCCCCTTAGTCAGCTGTTGTAGAGTCCCAAAAGGGAAGGTCCCGTTCCCTGGAGGTGCCTCCGGCTGGTGGCTATATTGTCTCTCTGTCTCTCTGGGTCACCACGGGTAGGGTTGGGGGAGGGGAGGAGGAGGCAATATGGCCGCAGCTGCAGCGGCTCGGGTCTGTGCACACGGAGGTGCCCCGAGGGAGTTGGGAGCCTGGTGCCTCGTCCTCTACTGGCTTACTGCTCACTGGAGGTGGTTGTCGCAGGTCCCTCTGCTTGCTGGGGAGCCCACCAACAGTCCGGGATGCAGGGGAGGGGAAACGGCAGATCCACCTACCCTTCCCGCTGGTCTCTGGGCTGCTCCGGGGGTCCCAGCTTCCAGTTCTCCTCCGCGACCTCCTCCCGTGGAGTCTCCCGTGGTCTCATGTACTCCTCCTGCTGACCCTCATCCGATGTAGGGTCGTCTTCTTGCTTCTTTCTTCTAATTTCTTCTAGAATCTGTCTTTTCTTCAGAGACACTCTGTCTGGTGGTGTTTCTCATCCGCCATCTTCTGGGCCGAGTTCCACATTATTCTAAGAAGGAATTTAAAAATTATGGAGAGAATAAGGTTATTCGATATATGTGGCACCAAAAAACAAATTGTGATGTGAGTACTTGAAATATAAATTTATAAAATCAAGTTTTTTTTACCATGAGGTGTCTTAGTTTTCCAAATAATTTAGAGTATTTTAATATTTTCTTTAATAGATGTTTTTAAGGAACAGCTAGATAGAACTATGCTAGAAGTTGAATAAAAGATTCAAATGGACTCTATAACTTCTTAAGGTCTTATTCTTCCTAGCAAGAAGGGGGAAAAAAAAAAAAAACTCATAAAAAGTTGAATAGGCCTGAGAGAACTTTAAGTTGCATGACCAATACTCACTGACCTTGGGTGTTTTATAGGGGGTCACATTTTATTTTTGTACAGATAAACTGCTGAACAATATCTGTAATTCATTGAAAGAAAAAGTAATTTTCTGCATTTATCATACTATTATAACCATTCCTTCTACCCCATACTTACTGATGCATTCATTTTTTTCAACTTAGAGCAGAAGTTCAGTAAGAATATTCACCATATACTTCTTACTATGAGTCAAAGATTTAATACAATAAAATTTCTGTATTTGTGAATCTTTACCCATTTTTAAACCTAAGAGAAAATGGCTTCACAATACTTTAATTTTCACATTTTGGAATTATAAATATCATTGATAAATATCATTTATATATTTTATCATACACATATAAATATATACTATTATTTGCACACATATCATTTAAACATTATATGTACAATTTATATTTAACTGTAGATGAAAATAAAAATTATCCTGAATATTAAGTCATCTCTTAGTATTAAAACATTCCACAATGGATTTTTTCCTTTGTTCAGTGAGTCACTTATTTCTCCATCCTACAACCTCTTTTTAATCACTTTTATATAGTGATTTTTCTTTAGTTTTTTGGTTCTAAAACTTACTTTTCTAACAGGGAGATGTACAAACAAATGATGTTTTGAAGTAAACAATGGGATTTTCAGCTGGGAGAATACAAGTTTGACAACCACCAATAGGCACTTAAGAGGAAAAAGTAAAGGAATTTAATAACATTAAAGTTTACACAGAAGTTTCTGAAATGTATAGATATTTATGAAGTAAGTAAGTAGTTAAAGAATTTGTACTTATTATAATTTAGGTGGGAAAAAGTTTGGCTCCATTTTATTTGTGAAAATAATAATAAAAAATATCAAGGCCAGGAAGCCACAAGAATAATTATTTAATATGTAACTCTAAAGGCAAAATATAGCTTGTCATATGTTGCCAATTAATCTTTGTTAATCTTTAAAATAACACTCAGAGTCAGATTAAACCTGACGTGAATTTCTTTCCCTTGTATGTTCTTCTTTTTTAAATTCTAAGATATTAAGGGGGTACGAATGTTTTAGGTTGCATGGATCATTTATGTAATGCTTGAGTCCTGGCTGTAGGTGAGCCCATCACCCAAATAGTGTTCATAGTATCCATTAGGTTGGTTTTTTCCTCTACCCCTTAGTTTATTTCTACTGAATTTTACTTCCCTCTGTGCACATGTGTGCTCATCAGTTAGTTCCAATTAATAGTGAGTCCACATGGTTTTTGATTTTCCATTATTGTGGCACTTCACTTAGAAGAATTGCCTCCACTTTCATCCAGACTCTTGCAAAAGTTATTCCATTCATATATTTTATGGCTGAGTAGTACTTCATGACAGACATATATCACATTTTATTAATCTGCTCCTGAATTAATGGGCACTTGGATTGATTCTAGATCTTTGCGATTATAAATTGTGTTGCCATAAATGTTGAATGCAGGTGTCTTTTTGATAAAATGACTTCTTTTCCTTTGGGTAAATACCCAGGAGAGGGATTGTTGGATTGAATAGTAGGTCTACTTTTAGTTTTTTGGGGAATCTCCATATTGTTTTACATAGAAGTTGTACCGATCAGCAGTCCCACCAACAGTACATGTGTTCCTTTCTCTTTTCATCCATGACAGCATCTGTTGTTTTTGGACTTTTTAATAAAAGCCATTCTCACTGGAGTAAGGTGATTACTCATTGTGATCTTAATTTGCATGTCCTTGATGACTAGTGATGTTGAGCATTTTTTAATATATTCATGGGCATTTGTTTTTTTTTTTCTTTTGAGAAGCTTCTGCTCATATCTTTTGCCCGCTTTTTAATAGAGTTGTTTGTTTTTTCCTTGCTGATTTTCTTGATTTGTTTGTAAATTCTGGCTACTAGCCCTTTATCAGAGGTGTACCTTATGAATATTTTGTCCGATTCTGTAGGCTATTTGCTCTGTTGATTATTTCCTTGGCTATGCAGAAACTTTTTGGTTTAATCAAATCACATTTATTAATTGCTGTTGTTGCCACTGGGTGTTATTAACAAGTTGTTTGCCTAGGCTGATATCTAGAGAAGATTTTCCTACATTGTCCTATGGAATTCTTATAGTTTCATGCCTTAGATCCAAGTCTTTTATCCATCTTTAATTAATTTTTGTGAGTGGTGAGAGGTAGGGGTCCTGTTTCATTCTTTTGCATGTGGCTATCCAATTTTTCCAGCACAATTTATTGAATAGGGCTTCTTTCCCCCAGTGTATATCGTTGTCTGTTTTGTCAAAAATCAGTTGGTTGTAGGTAGATGGTTTTCTATCTGGGTTCTCTGTTCTTTTCTATTGATTTATGTCTCTCTTTTTGTATCAATACCATGCTATTTGGTTAGTATAGCCTTGTAGTATAGTTTGAAATCAGGTAATGTGATGCCTCCAGATTTGGTCTTTTCATGTAATATTGCTTTGCCTATTCAGACACTTTTCTGGTTCCAAACGAAGAATAGAATTATTTTTCCTAGATATGTGAAGTATGACTTTGGTAATTTGATAAGGATTGCATTGAATTTGTAAATAACTTTATGGAGATTTTAACAATGTTGATTCTACCTATACATAAGCATGATATGTTTCTCCCTTTTTTCTTACCTCTGCAATTTATTCCCCCAGATTTTCACAGTTCTCCTTGTAGATTTCACCTCAATGATTAAGTGTATTCCTAGATATTTTATTTTCTTTGTAGATATTGTGAATGATATTAAGTCTTTGATTTGACTCTCAGCTTGAATGTTATTAGTACATAGAAATGCTACTGATTTGTGTACATTGATTTTTGTACCCTGAGATTTTGCTGAATTTAGTTATCAATTCCAGGAGACTGGTGGAATCTTTGGAGTTTTCTAGATTACAAGATCATATTATCAGTGAAGACAAAAGTTTGACCTCCTATATCCCAATCTGGATATCATTAATATTTTTCTCTTGCCTAATTTCTCTGGCTAGGACTTCTAACACTACCTTGAATACAAGCAGTGACAATGGGCATCCTTGCCTCATTCCAGTTCTTAGGAGGAATGCTTTCAACTTTTCCTCATTCAGTATGATGTTGGCTGTTGGTTTGTCACATATGCCTTTTGTAATTATGAGATATGTTCCTTCTGTGCCTAGTTTGTTGAGGGTTTTTATCATTCAAAAGTACTGGATTATGTCAAATGCTTTTTCAGTATTTATTGAGATTATAATATGATCTTTGTTTTTGTTTATGTGGTAAATCCATTTATTAATTTATTTATGTTGAAACATCCTTACATCCCTGGGGTAAATCCCACTAGATCCTGGTGGATTATTTTTTAAATGTTCTGTTGAATTCTTTTGATAGTATTTTATTGAAGAATTTGCATCTATCTTCATAAGGGATATTGGTTTTAGCTTTCTTTTTTGTATATTTATTCCTGGCTTTGGTATCGTGGTGATAATGGCTTTGTAGAATGAGTTGGGGAGGATTCCCTTCTTCTCAATATTATGGAATAATTTCTTTATTATGGGTACCAGGTCTTCCTCATAGGTCTCATAAAATTTGGCTATGAATCCATCAGGTCCAGGACTTTTTTGTTGCTTTGGGGAGACTTTTTATTAATGTTTCTATCATACTGTTCATTATTGGTTTGTTCAGGAGTTCTATTTCTTCCTGGTTGAGTCTTGGAGGTTGTGTGTTTCCAAGAATTTGTCCATTTCTTCTATGATCTCCAGTTCATGCACATAGAGAATTATGTTGTATTCAGGGATTGTGGTTTGTATTTCTGTGGTATCAATTTTGATATCAACTTTTCATTTCTGATTAAGCTTATTTCAGTCCTTTCTCCTCTCTTCTTGGTTAATTTAGCAAGAGTTCTGTCAATTTTGTTTATCTTTTCAAAGAACCAACTTTTTGTTTCATTGATTCTTTGTATTATTATTATTATTATTTGTTTTCCAATTCATTTAGTTCTGCTCTGACCTTTGTTATTTCTTTTCTTCTGCTGGCTTTAGTTTTGGTTTATTCTTCTTTTTCTAGTTCCTTGAGGTGTGACATTAGTTTGTTAATTTGTGATCTTTTAGTGTTTTTGATGTAGGCATTTAAAGCTTTCCCCCTGAGGAATGTTTTTGTTGTGTCCCATAGATTTTGATAGCTTATGTCCCCTTTGTAGTTCAGGTTTTATTCTGCTGTGGTCTGAAAAGGTACATGGTATAATTTTGGTTGTTTTAATTTGTTGAGACCCATTTTGTGGCTTAAGATATGATCAATCTTGGAAAAAGTCCTATGTGCTGCTGAGAAGAATGTGTATTCTGTAGTTTTTGGGTAGAATGGTCTGTAAATGTCTGTTAGGTCTATTTGATTTAGAGTTTGGTTTAAGTCCACCTTTGTACATTCTTGTAATGACTTTTTAGTCCTTGACATTTTTTAATTTTCAGTTATTTGATGGTAGCGTCCATTTTGTATGATTTTTTTCTGAAGATGATATATGCTTTCATATATATATATATATATATATATATATATGCACATGACATTATATAAAGCAAATCTTACTAATTGGTATTCAAAATTCTAGGAGGATTAGTAATAAGCTAGATTTCCATTTGTTTTTGTTCATTACTTACTTGTATTTCCATAATGTTTTATTCGAGTTTATCTTTTTATGTTGGGGTCTGCCAATCTTGTCATTATTTTGAAATCCTGTTCTATACAATTAAAATAATTTTCCTCCAAACTGGGATAAAACTTTATTTTTATTTATTTATTTACTTTTGAGAGAGGGTCTTGCTCTGTTACCTAGGCTAGAGTGCAGTGGGGTCATCATAGCTCACTACAAACTCAAACTCTTGGGCTCAGTGATCCTCCTTCCCCAGCCTCCCAAATAGCTGGGATTACAGGTGCACCATCATACATGGCTAATGTTTCTGTTTTTTGTAGATATGGGGTTTTACTCTTGCTCAGGCTGGTCTTGAACTCCTGATCTCAAGCAATACTCATACTTTGGCTTCTCAAATGCTAGTATTACAGGTGTGAGCCACCATAATCTTCCCAAAATTTATATTAATTTAACATAGACTTCTTTAAGAATACATGATTTATACCATCATAATTTATTTTATCTGGTGCCTTCATTAGTATCCTGTGAACATCTTTACCTAATGCATATCCAATTCTTATACATCTCTGTCTAGCATAAGAATGACAGAGGCAAGGAAGGAATGAGAGATGAGATGAATGATGATTTATTTTTCAATATCTTAGAATGAAAGGAGTGTTGGCTTCTGTCATTTAAATTGCCATTTCCAACATTAGGTTTAACTGTTATAGCTTACTAACTTGTCAGTTAGATGTAATAAACATTTATTGAACATCTACTAAGTGCCAAGTCACTGTTCCATGAGGAACAGCAAGATGAATAAGACATGGCCATAGTGCTTCAGAAGTTCATGATCCAGTGGTTGAGATAAATGCAAACATAAATATTCTGATTCAACAGCTATAGCTCAATGATAAGCAGAAACATAAAATTTTGTGTGGGGATTCAATGTGGAAAGCTCAATTTTCTCTAGAACTTTTCTAAGAAGGCTTTATAGTAGGGTGAAGTTTGAACTGCCTCATATTTTTCACTCTGCTTGCTATATCATGTCAATTTTCAAATTAAGATGGCCAAACCAGGGCTGTGGTAATTTGCTCTTTGACTGATGTGTCCCAGAGTCAAGTGTCACCCTTTCATGAGTGATGTGGTATTGAAGTGCTGATTTTTGGTGAAGATAATTACTAGCTAAGTTCACCAAAAGTGTTCTTTCCAGGATTTAGACCAGATAATTTGGAGACAGTTGAATTGTCCATAATGAAGGGAGTTTGGGATGAAAACTTACTTAGGAAGAAAAATGCAAAGAGAGATGGACAGAGGAACTATGCCGTTGGGCTGTCTTGATTATGGACGGCTTTGTTCCATTCCATAACATAAACTGACCTGAAGCCTCTCTGCTATTTGCCATCAAAAGATATACATTAACTAGATTTTGACTTATAAAAACAATCTACCTTTCATAGATTTGCAGGACATTATTCCAAGCAGAAACTATAACTCAAATAAAAGTTAGTCTTTCAGAAGAGCATGGTCAGCTAACACATGTAGGCCAATATACTTAGAAAATGAGTTCATCGTAGAAGATGTGATAAGAAAATAGAATGGTGATTTGGGGCCATATTTTGAAAATATTAATATTTGAAGTAATTTATTGTTTATGCAATAGAGAATCACCTAGGTTATCATTTAAAGCCTATGGAGCAACAGGAGTAGAAATACAGAGAGCAAACATCTTGGTTTGCCTATGGAATAAGCTTTATCCTTATGGGTTCTAACATAATTATGAATGATGACGTTTTTTATTCTAAAAAGTGTTTTAGTTTGGAGAATTAATCATATGGTCAGTCTAGTTAGAACACTTCTTTTTGGGAGGCTATTAAATATTATTATTTTTCTTACATTTGGCTGTGGATCATTCTTTTTAAAGTGCCTATAGGTAGTTTTCTATATAACACCATGCAAGTTGTGATCAAAATAGACAGACAGATTTCTGAAGTTCTTTCTGTTAGTTCTGGTCCAGCTCTTGATGCACTTATTGAAAATGCTTAATTTCAAAGCACATACTCTCTCCTCGGCAGTTTCTCAGCACCATAATTAGTCAAATTTGGACAATAAAGAACCTCATTAGTTATTCCTTTAAGCATTTGCAATACAAATATCTATTTGCAGAATAGGCTCTTTTTCCTGCTGCTAATAAACTTGTAGTTGATAAAAAGCAAAGCTGTATTTTTGTTAACAATTAGCATTTGGTGTCTTTAAATAAATACACTGAAGGGTCAGTGGCCTGAATCTGAGTGGCAATAGCCTTTAATATTAGATGGCTTACAAAGAATGTAGTAAATAGTCCCCTCTCCCACGATGTAACTTCCTAGTGTAGTCAGAGGCATTCTCTTGTTATACAAATGGCCTATTTAAAGATAACATGCGTACAAAGGAAAGTAATGGAAGGTCATTTCTAAGACTGGACAGATGGATGAAAAATTCCACAGAGTGCTTTGCCAAGCACCTGGCATTATTTGAATGACAGCTGATGATTAGAATCACAAAAAGGAATTTGTATTATCACAGGTGACAATGTGACTAATTGAAGAGGTTGCTTATTACAGAATTGGTCAGTTTCTGTTCAGCTACATTCAGGATCCAAGGACTGCAGAAAATGAATACACAGCACACAGTGTTTTCTTAGGGAAACTAAATGAAGGTGGGAGGAAGAGGGGAGGAAGTCTTGCTGAGGGTGTAACGACTCACAGCAGGCTTGAGATGTGTGCTGCTGAGAAGATGCTCACAGCACAGTTTTAAAGTTGCAGAGGAAATAAGAGATAACATACCTTAAAGATAGATTTTTATGTCATTTTCTAACTACACTCGACCACAGCTTCTTTTGGAAGCATGAAAAATCCGACGGATTTGGGCCTCATTATGATATGTATTGCTGTTTTCTAGATAATAATATGCCACCAGGCATCTTGGCTGAATGTTTTAAGAACTCAACAGTGCAGACTGTAAGTATCTGTGCTTCAATTAGAATATTCAGCGATTTCACATCTTTCAAAGGGGGTTAGCCAAAGGCTCCCCCATGCTGCACACACTGCTGCTTTGCCTTTCCTTTATGCTTTATTGAATCTATTAGAAGACAAACACATCTCGCAGTCGTCAGACTTCTTGGTGACAACAGCTGTCAGTCTGTCATTCTACTTCAGAGAAAGATACTGTAGGGTGTCATTTGACAAAATTAGAAAGAAAATGGGAAGAAACATAACTGAGATAATTATTCTCACAAAAGGAATAATACAACTATTATTATTTGAAAATAAATTCAGGGAACTACTTAGGAAGTAAAGATTAGAATGATTTTGCCATAAATAGCAATCAATGATGTTAGAAATCATGGTGGATTTTTAAATATAGTCAAGAAACTTTAAAAAAATCATATGGTTTGGATCGATAACTGAACATGTACACTTTCTCAAAATCCATTTGTATTCAAAGGCAAACATTTCATATAAATTATTGTTAAGGGCTAGAATATTAAATATTTGAGTATAGATACACATTTTAGAAAAGTAATTGGTTTCAGGGAAGCTTTGAGAATTAATATATATAGCAATTTAATCTTACTAAGCAATAGATATGTCCAAGAGTGATGATTTTTAAAAGAGTCTTTTTTAGAAATTCCTCTTATGGGTTCCTTTTTTTATTGGTTTATCTTTTATTTATTCAGTAAATAGTAATATCAAACTTAATACAACATATTTTATGGTATTATTGAGAAATAAGAGAGAAATTACTGTTTAAATGTATGTAGTCATATTTCCTCTCCACTGATTTTACTGCTACTTTCCTTAAAATTGGACCATTACATAATCAGACAGCGTGAATGCCAAGACACACACACACACACACACACACACTCTCTCTCTCTCTCTCTCTCTCTCCCCTCACACTGATATTTGAAACTGTTGTGTTTGATTTTTGCAGTTTTTCTTTTTTTTCTTGTTTGTATAGTTTTACTTCTTATGATCCTGTTTTAGATAAGTTGGAGAAATCAATCAGGAAACTTCAATTTTCCAGATATGACAAAGCACTTACTCCTCTATGAATCATCAAAGAGCAAGTAAGTCCACTGGGATTTCTTCCCTCAAAACTGTGGCAAAATTTTTTTTTATTGTTATTTTTTAGCTTCTTTGTCACAATGTTTTGAAAATAAAAAGGAATAAAAATGAAAATGATTGTTGAGAATGTGGCAAGAAAATTTGTTGTTGTATTCAGTTTAATTCACTGGTAAATTTTATCTTATAACTATTTATTCTTGGACAAATAAGAGTTTAATTTCTTATGACCCTAGATACATTTTAAGTCCACCATTAAGAGTCAACTTCATTGATAACAATTCTGTCTCAGGAGAAAATATGAAAACCATTAAGATGTGTGTGTGTGTGTGTGTGTGTGTGTGTGTGTGTGTGTGTCTTCTAGAATAAAAAGTAGAAAAAGATATGAGATTGTCAGAGAAACATAGAGTGAATTGAAAAATGACTTTCAATTAGAACTTTAGAGAAAGACTAAAGGGTATAGTTAGGATAACTTAGTGACCATATTTCAGGTTAAATAACAGCATTAAAACAGAATTTCAATTATGAGATTTTTCTTTTTCCAAAGGAAAACATTGATTTTATTTCAAAAAGTTATAGACAGTAAAGTTGAACTTCATGGGGAGTACATTTGACAGATGGTTGAAAGAAAATGCATCTGTCGATTATTTTAATCAGCTCCAACACTACTAAAAATTCAAAGATATGTTTTATAATTTCAAAAGGAATAACTGCAAGGTATACATACTCTAATAGTTATTGGACCTGGCTGTCAAACTGTTCTTCAAACTGTCATAAAGTAGTAGATCTTTGGGGTGACAATAACTACTCATGTACAGATCATCATTAGAAATGGTTTTTAATGTTTGTCTAGAAGTCTACTCAGCTTATATATTTAAAAGTGTCAGATAGAAGTTCTTCCCAGTTACCTTGTTTAATGGAAGGGTTAATGGATGGAACCACTGTAAAGGAAATTTATTCTCAGTATTGAACTTGATATAAATCAGGTTGTGAAAATTTCTGGAGCCTCTGTGTGCCTTATGTTGTTGATTAGATATTGTATAGCATGGCTTCATGGAGCAAGTAGTGAAGAGGTGCCTTATGACCTTGAGGACTGCAGAAAGGAGCCCTATATTCTAATTGTATCAAACTTCCAGAATTAAAGTCAAACAAGAATCATTATGAGGCCTTTAATATATATAGAGTAATATATAATAATGCAGTGCAGAAACATTGGAAGAAAAATGTCCAAATAAACCTGTGTGTGATCTTGAGAAGAATAATGTTGGAAAGGATTGCACCAACCCCAAATTTCTACTGGTTACCTATATATACCCCACTATGGGCCTTTTTTTTTTTTTTATTTTGAGACAGAGTCTCACTCTGTTGCCCAGGCTAGAGTACAGTGGCATCAGCTGCTCACAGCAACCTCAAACTCAAGGATCGCTCAAGTGATCCTTCTGCCTCAGCCTCCTGAGTAGCTGGGACTACAGGCATGTGCCACCATGCCCAGCTAATTTTTCTATATATATATATATTTTTTTTTTTTTGATGAGACATTTCTTTTTTTTTTATTTCGGCATATTATGGGGGTACAGATTTTAAGGTTTCAATAAATGCCCATTCCCACCTCCCCCCACAAGTCTGAGTCTCCAGCATGACCATCCCCCAGATGGTGCACATCTCACTCATTATGTATGTATATACCCGCCTCCCTCCCCGCTCCCACATGCCCAATACCCTATTACTGTAGTACCTATGTGTCCACTTAGGTGCTGCTCAGTTTATACCAGTTTGCTGGTGAGTATATGTGGTGCTTGTTTTTCCATTCCTGGGAAACTTCACTTAGTAGTATGGGTTCCAGCTCTAACCAGGAAAATATAAGATGTGCTATATCACTGTTGTTTCTTAGAGCTGAATAGTACTCCATGGTACACATATACCACATTTTATTAATCCATTCTTGGATTGATGGGCCCTTGGGCTGTTTCCACAGCCTTGCAATTATGAATTGTGCTGCTATAAACATTCAAGTGCAGGTGTCTTTTTTGTAGAGTGTCATTGGATCTTTTGGGTAGATGCCCAGCAATGGGATTGCTGGATCAAATGGTAGATTCACTTGTATTGCTTTAAGGTATCTCCATATTGCTTTCCATAGAGGTTGAACTAGTTTGCAGTCCCACCAGCAGTGTAGGAGTGTTCCTCTCTCTCC
>VSMD01043975.1:0-12601 GCA_008750895.1 Mirza zaza
TTTTTTTTTTCCAGTTGATTGCCAAGTGTCATAGTTTAACCTATTTAACGAAGACCACACTTGAGAATCTGTCCTGAATTTTGTTCCTTCTGCTTTATCTGGGCAAAAGTCATTCATTCATTCATTCGGCAAATATTTAAGCGGTGCCTCCTTGGTGTCAAGCACGTGTCAGTCCTGGGACTGCCTGGGGCTAGGGTTGCAGTTTCATCAGGAGAGAGGAGTTAAACAGTGGGCACACACAGGGCCCCTCCAGCCCCTGCTGGGACCTGCTGTGAAGGGACGGGGCAGGCTGTCCCCGAGGCAACAAGGGCAGGCTGTCCCCGAGGCAACGAGGGCAGGGTGGCGGCAGGAGGAGGATAACTCTGGGATGGGCGGTCAGAAAAGTCTTTTTTTACGGGGTGGCACCAAGCCGAGCAGAAGGGGCCAGAGCGTTTTAGGCGGCGAGAACAGCACGTGTGTGGAAGCTGTCGGTGGGAAGGGCGTGCCCCAGGAACAAGGAGAGCCTCCTGGGTCCGGAGCGCGGTGAAGGGGAGGGAGAAGGGCGGGTGCTGGCGCCAGAGGGGCAGCCGGGTCGCGCGGCGGCGGGAATTACACACCCTGTCAGGGAGTCTGTATTTCGTGTCTCGTGCAATGGGAAGATGTTGAAGAAACTCATTTAGGGACGTGACCTGATCTAACTTATCTTTTCAGCGTATCACTTTGGGTATAATGTGAGGAATTTAGGGAACCGGAGGGGGAGCTAGGACAGCGGTGGGGTGGACACGGTGGTCTCGCAGCTGAGACGCGGCGTGGCCGTGGACATGGAGGGAAAGGCATCGGTTTGAAAGAAATGTTTAAAGTAGAAAGGGATTATTGGTGGATTGGTTATGGGGATCAAAGAAAATTCAGGTGTCAAGACTTTCTTTTGTTGGATTTCCCAATATTTACACTTGGCACGGGCCGGGCGAGGTGGCTCTCGCCTGTCTTCCTAGCACTCTGGGAGGCCGAGGCGGGAGGATCCCTCAAGGCCAGGAGTTCGAGACCAGCCTGAGCAACAACGAGACACCGTCTCTACTAAAAAATAGAAAGAAATTAATTGGCCAACTAAAAAACAAACAGAAAAAATGAGCAGGGCATGGTGGCGCATGCCTGTGGTCCCAGCTACTCAGGAGGCTGAGGCAGCAGGATCGTTTGAGCCCAGGAGTTTGAGGTTGCTGTGAGCTAGGCTGATGCCACGGCACTCCAGCCAGTGGTCTCAAATAAATAAAAAATAAAAAAGTAAACTTGGCATGGTCGCTTGAAGGGAATGGGAAAGTGTCTATGGCAATGTCGTGATTCCATGTCTTATTCTCATTCTCTATTTTTTAGTCCACTTCTCAATTGAGAATTCTTTTTTCTTTAACAGGTTCATTGTCTTGGTGGAGAAATCGGAGCAGAAATCTGGGAGCATCTTCTCGTCATGATCCGATGTCCCTTTTTGGCTCTTTCGGCCACGATCAGCAACCCCGAGCACCTCACCGAGTAGGCGCTGGCTTCCCGAGTGCACTGATGTTTGTCTCGAATATCTCAGTCTCACGCTTTGTGGGCCCTGAAAAGCTTCCTAACTTTCTGGGGAATTTAATAACATATCTCTGGATCTTCAAGAACCTGTGTCTCTCTCACACCTCCTGGCTAGTGCTGAGCAAAGCCACCCCCTAGAAAGGACAGCTGAAGAAGCCTCCAGCCAGATCTGCAACTAAATAGGAAGTTCTCCCTCCCTCATAACTCCGAAAATAGCTCGTCAGGAATGGTAGATTTATGTTCCTTTCCTTCCTCCTTCACCGAGAAATAAAAAAAACAAAGTGATATAATCACACGCTCCATCATGGACCCTGAGCTCCATGGTCCCACTTTGCACAGATATTTAGGAGGATAGAAAATCCTTATTAGTTGAAGGGTTTTTGTCACTGGGCTTGGTTTTTGCGTGCTAATAGCAATCACAGCAAGGAATACAGCAAAAACCATATTCTGTGTGCCGGGTACTGTTCTAAGTGCTTTGCATGCATTAATTTTTTTTCAATGGCCAGCAACCCTTATGATTTACTATTATTTCCATTAGTGCCATTCAATAGCAGTCCTTCCAATACTACTACTGTGAGTTCATTTTGAAACGTGGACGGTCAGGCACGGAAAGACGAAGTTACTCAGCCAAGGGCCGCAGCTCGTGGCAGGGAGGTTGGGATTCAATGGCAGGTAGCCGGCTCGTGAGCCTGTCCCCTTACGTATGGTGCAACTTTTAAGGCACATGACATTTTCTTTACTTAAAGTACTTAACTTCCCAGGAAGTGGGTCCACGTTCTGCCTAAATAACATGAAAATTTGCTTTTTAAGGTGGCTGCAATCGGTGAAACGGTACTGGAGAGAAGAAGACAGGACCATGGAAAGGAATGCTGCCTCTAGAAGCCACGGGGGCCGCCACGCCAACTTCCCCGAAGGCCACCTGCCAGCAAAGCAGTCCTATAGAGTGAGACTTGGTATGTCGCATGCGCTCGTGCACGTTTGCCTCCGACTCCAGAGCGATTCCAGTTGTTGCATTGCCCTTGACCCGGAAACCCTTGCTCTTCCCGCCAGTGCTGTACGGGGAGAGGTACAACGACCTGGAGAAGCACGTGTGCTCGGTCACGGACAGCCACATCCGGTTCCACCATTTCCACCCGTGTGCCGCGCTGACGACAGAACACGTAAGTGACGCTCTAACCACGTGTGTTCTGAGTAACGTCAGTCAAGTCTGTAACTCATAATGGACAAGCTGCCCAGCTGGCGCTTATCAAAATCAACATGACAGGGTAGATAGTTTACAGCTGACGTATTAATTGGCCTTAATCTGAAGAATAACAAGAACATGCTTCGCAGTTTTCAGTGGTTCCTCCATTGCGTCTGAATCCACAAAGCTTAAAAAAAAAAAACCACTAAAAATTTTAACTAGGATTTCAAATTTTATTTGTCCTTGGATATCATCTTTGCCCATTTTTACTCTTCTGAGCCCCCTCGTCTGCCGTCCGCCTCTCTGACGCTAACCTGTCTCTCTGGGCAGCCACGGCTTCCTGTGGACAGCCACGGTTCCCGTGAAAATCCGTGGCAAGGACTGCTCCCTAACACGGCAGCCACGGCATCTGCCTTCTGGGAGTGAACCCGTCATTATGTGGTGGCCTTCACAGGATTTCTGCTGGGGCATCGAGGTGACACTAGGGAGAGATTTCTTGGTTGACCTTACACGGTTTTCTTCCTCTCCCATCCTGGTGCCACGAATGGCCACGTCAGCTCCCGGTGGCTCTCAAAGTGATAATCGGTTAAGAGTCTGTCTTCCTCCCCAAACCTGAGAAGTTGAGTGTATTCTAAATCCTGTTGTCATGTTAAACAGGGCAGAACATCCACCGTAAGAGTGTTGTGATGACTAAAAGAGATAAAAATACGTAAAATTTTAGAACACAAAGTAAATATGATTTGAGAAATATAATTACACATAATTCTCATCTTCCCTTAAAAAACATAACTCTGATCTTTCCAAGTCTCTACTGGCTTTCCTGTGGAAAGAGCTACACCATTGCTCCTTAGCCTGGCAGCCAAGGCCTCTGTGACCTGCCCCAACGCCCCTTCCGTTCAGCCACTGGGTGTCCCACCCGGGAGCCCTCGGAAGGCTTCCGTGACTCCGTTAGCTGGATGTGATCTGCCTCCCTCCAGAGCACCTCGCCTGCACTGCTCACGTCACGCCAGTCACGACCCGCTTGCTACTTAGGTCTCTTACACGCGTGTCGTCTTTATCCTACTAGAATAACTCCCCAAGGCAAATTTTGAGTCCTTATGGTCCCTAACAAACCGCTGTGTATGTAGGAGGTACTTACCGTGTTTCGCCGAAAACAAGACAGGGTCTTATATTAATTTTTCCTCAAGAAGACACCCCAGGGCTTATTTTCAGGGGATGTGTTATTTTGTTTTAAGGATGGTACAACCATCTACATTGATTCAAATAGAGTTAAGTCGTCTTCTTCTGAAACATCATCATCACTCTCCAAACCCCGAATTCCATCCTGAATGTCTTGTGACTCTATTTCCTTTAGAACCATTGTCCCCAATCTCTCATGTCGAGCACTAGAGCTCTCACGGGGCAGATGAGAAGGGCTGCTCGTCTTCTTTCCCGCTCCTTGACGACACGCATGGGTTGTTCAGACGCTCTGCGTAGCCACGCCCATCGCTAGGGCTTATTTTCAGGATAGGACTTATATTTGCACAAATGCTTAGAAATCCTGCTAGGGCTTATTTTATGGGTAGGTCTTATTTTCGGGGAAACACGGTACTAAGTATGTGCTACATGAGAATGGCCAACCTAAGTTAAGCACTAACTGGGTGTTCTGAAAATTTTACATTTTTCATCTCTTTTAACCATGACAACAAGCTTACGGTGGATGTCCTATCGAGATTCCCCCTGTACAAACGAAGGAAGGCTGGGCGGGGAGAACTTGACTAGCTCCACGACGCCCCCCTGGGCACATGGTGGGCCTGGGGTACAGTCCCAGCCAGACCGAGCCCAGAGCTTGCCTCTCACCACACCGTTCTGTAGAATCCTGTACAGATCCTTGAATAAACACCTGAACGAGTGAGAATCACTCCGTGGCCTTTCGGCCGAGATGCCAGGTCTTCTACAAGCAGCTGAATGAATCCGAATGACAGTCATTTTCTAGTAGGATTTCACTGTGGAGCCTTCTCTTCTGTGTGGCAATGGCCCGATCCAAACTCTAAGTAAAGCTAAAACACGGACAAAATTCCTGTGACTTAACTCACACCCCTGACCTTGAATGTAGATGATACCCCACACTTAAGAATGAAAGAGTCCTTTCTTTCTTTCCTTGTTCTTTTTCTCTTTCCTTCCTTCCTCCCCCCCCCTTTTTTTTTGCTGCAATTCAGTGATTATCTGACATTTTCATCCTTACCTAGCATTTTTAAATAGCATATCTTAGAAAACATATTCTGCGTAGGATGGTTCCAGGCAGGTTGTCTGTAAGCCGAGATGAGTGTAGTGGTTTGGAGGACTTGCTGAGATGGTCGTTATGGCCCGAGTGCCTTTCCTCTCTTCTTGGCTGCTAGTCACTAACGGAGCCTCTGGAAGGCGATAGAGCTGCCGCAGTGCACTCTGACCCCACGTGACTTTTGCAAAGGTCACGCTGCTGCATGAGGCTTTCTAAGACTTCTAGACGTTGGTAGCCCGAATGCAAAAGGAACACAAAGGCTCGGTCGTGACTAAATATGTTTTGGCAGCTGCGTGCGAGCCATGTGTTTATGCAGGACATTTCCTAAAGTAGCGGCGATTAAAAACCAGATGGACTTTCCAACGAGTGAATAATTCCTGGTCTTAAGGTAGTATATTTCAGATTAGTATGAAAAGACCCAGTGGCAAGAAAAACATAATAAATGGTGGCAACATGAAGAGAACCATCCGCCTCGGTCCTTTCCTCTGTAGCTGTGTTGTAAAGGTGACTTCGGGAGGCCAGGGGTTGGGGGGACGAGTGGGCCGGCCGGGGTCCTAGGAGGGGTCACCCTCGGTCCAGACATGGTGGCTTGTTCCTGGCGAGGAGCAGAGTCGCTGATCTTTGCCACTGGAGCTCACGCCTCGCGGGAGCAGCTGGTGCCTGGAGAGCTGTCCTCCCAGGAAGTCCTGGAGAGAACGAGTCTGTCCCTTTCTGCCCTGTGAGGACCGGCGCTTACCACCAACAGCGGCATTTAGGGGCAATGCGGCTTGCAAAAATGGCGTCATAGCACAATGCCGTTGTGCTTGCAAATAAAAAAAAATGGTGCAAATCTATGACCTTTTACTTCTCTTCCTTCTCTTCCTGGGCTGGCTCAAGCTTTGCCAGTTCGTTGGTCGCTGTGTACAGGAGAGCGGCTGGGCGGTGTTGTCGGCTTTTAGCCACAGAATTTCCAAACGGATTTAAAAAATTAAGACCTGTACATCGATAATGAGTCAGATCCCATTGACGGCTGAGGCATCAACCGTATGTGTGCCAGGCATTTTACTAGGCTCATTACCTATGTTATTGAATGTGATGCTCGTTACAAATCTGTGCACAGGCAGAATTATTCTTCATTTTAGAAACGAGGAAACTGAGTCCTCCGTAAAAGGCAAAGAGAGCTGGGAAACCATAAGTATTCTAGTGACCAAACCAGCAACTTTATATTTTAAAATTATGATAATTCTTGGATTTATTTTTTGCTTTAGTCAGGTAGAATAAGTAACCAGTTTCAAGTAACAAATAGTAAGAGGGCAAAACGCCAGCATTATGAAATGATATGTTCATTCAGTGTTTTGGCATAATGCAGTTCTTAGCACTCAATTTTCTGGCTGAGAGACGCTAAATGGTGATTTTGTGTGATTATTTTACATCCCGTATGTTTAAACGTTTGCAGAACACATGGTGACGTATTGATTTTGTTTGCTCGCACCGTGGTCTGTGAGGTTGAAACACCAATCTGCATTTTCATTCCCGTGTTGTGGATGCAGAACTAGGAGTTTAGAGGTGGAATCAGAATCAGCTATTCCAGCCTAGACTCTCCTGAACTTTCCATCCTCCCAAACATCATCTCCACTGTTTTTTTTTTTTTAAAACTATGCTGTGTTTGGAGTTGCTCCTTTAGACCAGAATTTCCAAATGTGAGTTCCGTAACTTGCTGAAACAAGTGCCCTTTTGCAAAATTATCTTGGGGAAATCTGTGTATACTATGCTCACTAATTTGAGATTTAACATTTCCAATGAGAGAATCTTATTTAATAAAATACATAAAATTCTCCCCTTTCCTTTTTTTTTTTCTTTTTTGAAAATACCGTCTTAGTCCATTCAGCAGGTGCTTATAAAAAATATCATTGACCAGGTGGCTATATCTTTGGGTTTCTGACAGTGACTGTGAGGCAGAGGAGCAGACCTATAGGATACAATAAAAGGAATGTTAAAAAGTTCAATTTTGTTTTGAACACAGATCGAAAGGTACGGATTCCCTCCGGATCTGGCTCTTTCTCCCCGAGAGAGCGTCGAGCTCTACGACATGATGCGGCAGGTCTGGAAAAGCTGGCCACGGGCCCAGGTGAGCACAGTCATGGAACGGACGTCACTGTAGAGAGTTGAGCAAGACCAACCCTCAGCCTTTCTAATCGCTTGCATCTGATCTTTTAAAATTATTAGTGGACCTTTTCCAAAATAAAATTGCCTCTTCTCATACATGCCTCTTCCTCACATCTGCCTTTTTTTTTTTTAAATGCGTTTTAAATTGTGTTTTATTCCTGAAAATATTTCTTCTTTCAACTTCTGGGAGGCTGTAGTATTTTAGTTTCCTCTTACACTTTGGGTTTATATTCCTCCAGTTTTTTTTCCCCCCCTTACACTTGCCTCCTTTCTCTATGTCATAACTGCTGTCTGTTTGCATCTTCTACTTTGCTTTGCATCCTTTCCTCAGAAGAGCTCACCATCCTCACGGTTTAATGAGCTAAACATACAGGGGTAAAAAGGTCAACCATCTCTGCCCTCCAGAAGCTTGGGACGCTGACGATGAGGCGTTTGATTGAGAAACTCCTTTGCATTATCTTGCCTGATTTTAATTTTGTGGTATTTGTTTTCAAGGAACTATGTCCAGAGAACTTCGTCCATTTTAACAATAAATTAGTCATTAAGAAGATGGATGCTAGAAAATACGAAGAGAACTTAAAGGCAGAATTAAAGAATTGGATTGAAAACGGCAACGTGGAAGAGGTGATTTTCACCTGTGTTTGGCAAAACAATTTATTCTTGATTGTTTTCTTGACTTGTATCATTCAACTAATACCATTTTCTTTCTTTTCTTTTCTTTTTGTTTTTTTGAGACAGAGTCTCACTCTCTTGCCTGGGCTAGAGTGCCGTGGCGTCAGCCCAGCTCACAGCAACCTCCAACTCCTGGGCTCAAGCCATCCTCCTGCCTTAGCCTCCTGAGTAGCTGGGACTACAGGCATGTGCCACCATGCCCGGCTCATTTTTTCTATATATATTAGTTGGCCAATTAATTTCTTTCTATTTATAGTAGAGACGGGGATCTCGCTCTTGCTCAGGCTGGTTTTGAACTCCTGACCTTGAGCAATCCGCCTGCCTCGGCCTCCCAGAGTGCTAGGATTACAGGCGTGAGCCACCTCGCCCAGCCATTTTCTGGGTTCTTTAATCTTCAATTTTTATTTTAGAATTTTTAGTAGAACATGAAATCTGGCGATCCTGAGATAGAATAAAAAGAGAGAAGAGAAACTGGTCTTTTCTCCAGGGTCCCCTCAAGCATGTGCCGGATGATGCTGACTCCTCCTCGGTGTGTAGCAGATGGGAGCAGAAGGTCACTGCCCGGAGGGACAGGGACGGCCGGGCTGCTGCCCTGTGCCCTGGCCCTGCAGGGCCTAGACTCACACCAGGAGCTGAGAAGAGTTTCTCACTCTTCTTCCTTTTTTGGTCTTGGAGTTTTTTTTTTTTTTTTTCCTCTCTCTTATGATTTTTATTTCAGTTGTAGGAACTTTAACCCAGAATCCTATAAGTTAGGCATATTTATTTTAAGTGACTTGCTGGTCTTTGTATTTTGACGTTTATTTTTATTGTCACAAATTGAGGTTTCTGATTTTTCAGGAGTGACATATAGGAAACGTTCCTCATTTCATTTTTTTCCCCCATTATACTTTAATCTCCTCCCATTCAGAAATGTAATATGATTGACTTACATGTTCTTCTAGCTATTTTGTTATTTAAAAACCTGGAATATGTTTGGAAGTGATCTTTCTCACTGAGAAACTGAGTCACTCCTCCTCTCCATGCATGGAAGCAACATCATTTGCAGAATAATCTTGGCTGAATTGTGCTGCCTTAAAAAATTGCGTGTTAAATTGCATGTGTGTGTGTATGTATGTGACTGTCAAATTTTTATTCTCTGATGTATTGATTTGTATGTTTCTTTGATGGTTCTTTGCATAATTTTATCAAATACTTTCATAGGACTTTTTTAAAAAACATAGAAACATATATTAGACAACTATGAAAATATTTTAGCCAAAAGTAGTAATTTCTTTCTTTCTTATGCACAACTTAAAATAAATAATCTTTTATTCACTGCTGCAGGCCAAAATGGTGCTAAGGAATCTTAGTCCTAAATCAGATTTTACTTCAGAAAACATGCTGAGCAAGTTTCCACTTCTCGTTGAAACGCTAAGGAAAATGGACAAGTTACCTGCACTGTTTTTTTTGTAAGTTATTTAATTTAATTTGTTTTTGTTTGTAATTGTATCAGGCCCATTCCTTTAAAGTGAGGAGAATTAAACTTTACTGTTATAATATAGCACTCATGACTATTTCTAGTGCCTGTTTGTTATTCAAATGTATATATTATTTAAAATATACCTTTCTAGTTCAAGTCTTCTAAAATATTTTTACTTATGCTATCATAAATTACTTTCTTTGTTTAATTCACTATTCCATTTTTTGTTTTCTCTGCATTGTAAGCAATTATTCTCATTTAGGTATTGTTAATTTTCAGTACGTACCCAGCCCCTTTGCAAAACAAATTGAATGTATATTCGCACAAGTATCCTACGTAAAACTAAAGTCTCCTTACAATAGACTATTTATTGGAAGGGTATTTTATCATATTCAATTTATTGTAATGAGAAATATGACCTAGAGTCACTGATATCTTGCTGAATTTTATATATGATGGTATAACGTAGCTTAAAATTGAACAAAATAGTCCAGTTTCAATAAAGCGACACCAAAGTATAATTTATTAAATGGATAACACTCTCTATCCTGGATTAACCTTGATAACAGTTTGGGATTAGAACAGAATATTTACTTCAGATAATTTCAAACTACACTTAAGCCATGGAAGCTTAAATAAATAAAGCCAGAGTCTTACTCAGGTGGTAAAGTTTAATGAAATTTGTTCACATGTAAACAGACATATAGTAATGAATTATTGGGGATATATATTTAAAATGATAATGATGCATGAATGTAAACTTTCATTTTGAAGCTTTGGGGATTGCAATGAAATTACTCCTTTTATGTTTGTTATCGGGAGAAGAAAAATAAATAATTTCTGTACTGCCAGGCAGTTACAGAGCTCGCCTAATTCACTTTCAAGCATAGCTGTAGATTTTAGTTAGAAGCAAAAACAATTCTATACCTTTGGGATGTTTCTGAAAACCTAACTGCAGAATATTAACAGAAGCCCCAAAATAACTATTCATTACCCATATGTAGGGGACAAAGTTTCACCTCTTCCCTCTTAGGATTTCTCAGCTGGGCCTGAGAATCAATATGATATAAAATAGAACAAAAAAGCATAAAAAATTCATTTAATGTAAGTTGTACATTAACAGAACTCTATTGATGATGTAACTTTCAAGTCGAGCAGTCTTTCTATTTGCTTGCAGATTCAAGTTAGCGGCTGTAGAAGGCGCGGCTGAAAGCGTGTACGCTTTCCTGAAGCAAAAGCAGGAGGTGAAAAGGCCTCCCAACGCTGACAAAGAAGCCCACGTCATGGCTAACAAACTCCGAAAAGTTAAAAAATCCCTGGAGAAAAAAGCGATAATGTAAGTGTTTCACTGAACAGGTCGGTCAGTAAAGGATTAAAACACTTCGCAAGTCCCGGTGGGAAACACATACACACATGCACACACACACACACACACACGCACACACAGGCACACACACATGCATGCACATGCACACACGCACACATACACACGCACACACACACACACACGCACGCACAGGCACACACACATGCATGCACATGCACACACGCACACATACACACGCACACACACATGAATGTGCTCCGTAAAGAATTCTAGTTGTGGCTTGGACTCAACTAGAGTTTGCAAACCGAGTGAATTTGGGTGGGAGCATGGGGTCAGCCTGGTGACCATTTCTCCCGCGTTCTCACTGCGCTCTCCACGGTGAGGGGGAGGTCCAGCACTATAATGGGCTGCTGCTGTGTGTTTGCATATATCTCCTTTTCCCCAAATTTTAAGCTCATTCCCGACAAGAACAGCGTATTTTCCTCTTTTCGGTCTCCAGTGCTGGGCACCTTGCCCAGCAGGTAGGAATTGCTCTGTCAGCATTTTTTTTTTTTTTTTTTTTTTTGAGACAGAGTCTCACTTTATTGCCCAGGCTAGAGTGAGTGCCGTGGCGTCAGCCTAGCTCACAGCAACCTCAAACTCCTGGGCTCAAGCAATCCTGCTGCCTCAGCCTCCCAAGTAGCTGGGACTACAGGCATGCGCCACCATGCCTGTCTAATTGTTTGTATGTATATTAGTTGGCCAATTAATTTCTTTCTATTTATAGTAGAGATGGGGTCTCGCTCTTGCTCAGGCTGGTTTCGAACTCCTGACCTCGAGTGATCCTCCAGCCTCGGCCTCCCAGAGTGCTAGGATTACAGGCATGAGCCACTGCGCTGGGCTTCCGTCAGCATCTTTGAGGGAATGATCCATAGCTCCCTCCAAGTTGAAACGGCCTCTAGAGCATCTCTGACTCAGTTTCCCCAGTTCCGGAGGAAACTAGAGTCTGCCCCTGATCCTCCTGCTTTTATTCCCTCTGCCCGTGTGTGCTGCTCCCTGGGACTGCAGGAGCCTCCCAGGGACAGCGGAGGCCGAGCCTCTGCAGAACGCACGCACTCTGGGCAACTTTCCCTCAGGGCCCTGGGGGCCGTGTCTGCGGCCGGGCGCGTGACTGGCAGTTCCGGCCGAGAAGACAGGACCGGAGCTCTGCTGAGCTCCAGAAAGCGGCACCCTGGCCCCGTCAGTCGCGAACATTCGCAGTGCCCTCTCGCCCTTCCAAAGTCCAGCTGGTCAGGGAGTTGGCTGTCCACGTCAGGGGACGGGGAGAGGATGTCCTTTATCTGGCAGTTTGTTGCCTTGATGGAAACTCGTGGCCCGGCAATAGCACGTGGGTGGGCACTGGCCCAGGCCCGGGCGCGGCGTGGTGGCTGTCGGGGAGAGGGCGCTCGCTGGAGGGACACAGGCGTGCACAGTGAAGAGACACCGGGAATCAAGGAGGGCCAGTGGCCTGGGCGTGTGGCGGCCGCCCTCTGCAGGTAGACAGCAACACGGCCTGCTGACTCGGAGCCCGGGCGGCGTGTGCCCGGAGCCCCGGCTCGCCTTCCCCTAGCACGCGGAGACGGGGCAGTGGCAGGTGGTTCACCGAGGGACGTGCTCAGGAGGGGCGGGGAGCAAGGTGAGGAAGCAGGAAAGGCAGGTGGAGAAGGGACGTGGGGACACAGGTCCTGCCAGCCACAGCTGGAGCCCAGCTCCCCGGACACTCTGGGCACCACAGACCCGCGCCCTCGAACCCAGGGCCTGATTTTGGTCGGTTACTGGCCGTGGCGTGTCCACACCCCCAGGACAGGCTGCCACCACCTGGGCGGGGCGTTCCTCTGAGGGGCCCATCTGGGAGAGCCAGGCTTTAGGGAGTGGCGCCCCCAGCCCCGCTAGTGACCGCACTGACAGCAGCCCTGACACCACCTACTGCAGGGCGGGGAGGATGCTGGAATGGGGGGTGCTGGAATGGGGGGTGCTGGAATGGGGGGTGCTGGAATG
>VSMD01043979.1:0-51444 GCA_008750895.1 Mirza zaza
CCTGCTGCGCGGAGAGGGGTTGCTGGGCTCGGACCCTCCCCCTCCTTAAACTGCCGCTGCCGTGTGCTCTGGAGAGCTCAGTGTTCCCTCTCTAGTCTCCTCTCCACACGGCTTTGTCCCGCGCTGCCACTTCTCACCAACTTCAGGTACCTCCCGGCCTACGTGGGAGTGGAGCTCGGTGCAGGAGGGGGTGTTGCTCAGCTCCAGGTAGGGCTGGCGCCACTGCCAGCCGGCAGCGGCTTAAACCGCGCCTCGCTCCCTCCCTGCTGTGTGCCTCCGAATCCCCGATTTTTACGGAAGAATAATCGATTCACCTTTGCTTTAGGCTGTAAATGGTCTTATCCCTCCGATTCCGGTGGATGTCTGCAGGCTTGCGAAGCTGGTCCTGTGGAAGTGCGGATCGCTTGCTTGTGGCTATCCGCTTTCTTCACTTTTTGCTCTGGGAGCAGAGAGCCAGGAGGGCACCCCTAATCCGCCATGTTGGAACCCCCTATCTTTTCTTTATGTTGCAAATATTTGCAACCATTCTGTAGACTATCTCTTCATTTTGTTGATTATTTCCTTTGTGCAGAAGCTTTTTAGCTTGATGTAATCCCATTTGTATATTTTTGCTTTTGTTGTCTGTGCTTTTGTGCTCCTACCCAAAAAGTCTTTGCTCAGACCAACATCCTTAAGCATTTCCCAAATGTTTTCTTATAGTTTTAGAGTTTCTGGTCTTAGACTTAAGTCTATTGCATTTTGATTTGATTTTGGTATATGGTAGTCTAGTTTTATTCTTCTGCATATGGTTATCCAGTTTTCCCAGCACCATTTATTGATGAGATTGTCCTTTTTCCATGGTATGTTTTTGGCACCTTTATCTAAATGATTTGGCTGCAAATATATGGATTTATGTCTGAGTTCTCTATTTTGTTCCACTGGTCTATGTGACTGCTTTTATGTCACTACCATACTCCTTTGGTTGCCATGGCTTTATATTATATTTTGAAGTCAGGTAGTGTGAGGCCTCCAGTTTTGTTCTTTTTGCTCATGATTGTTTTGGCTATTTGGGGTCTTTTGTGGTTCCAAATAAATTTTAGGATTGTTATTTCTATATCTGTGAAAAATGTCATTGATATTTTGATAGGGATTGCACTGAATCTATAGATTGCTTTGGGTAGTATTAACATTTTAATAACGTTAATTCTTCAATTCATGAGCATGGGCTTTCCATTTTTTCTGTGAGTCTTTGATTTCTTTCATTAGTGTTTTGTGTAGTTTTCCTTGTAGAGATTTTTCACTACTTTGTATAAATTTATTTCTAAATATTTTATATTTTTATAGCTATTATAAATGGGATTGCCTTCTTGATTTCTTATTCAGTGTTCTTATTCATGACATTCATAGATGCTAATGATTTTTAATGTTTACTTTGTATTCTGCAACTTTGCTGAAATTGTTTATCAGTTCTAATAGTTTTTTGGTACAGTATTTAGGTTTTTCCAAGTATAAAGTTATGTTGTCTGCAAACAAGGATAATTTGACCTCCTCCTTTCCAATTTGGATGCCCTTTATTTCTTTCTCTTGCCTAATTGCTCTGGCTAGGACTTCCTGAGATTGTGTTATAAGGAAGTCTTACATCCCACCAATTCACCATTGATGGTAATAGGCTATGCTTCCAAAGTCGCTACTTAAAGTTTACATCCTTTCTGCCAGTATTTTTCTAGTAGTTTCCCATTTAGATGAGTTCTTTAGATTAAACAGTTAAGCATTTTCTCCCTTTAAGGAGAAAATGCAGCACAGGTCATTTTCCATGAGTGTGGCAGTGGGGGGAAAGGAGCAAGGGAGACTGAAATGAGAGAAATTCTAGGTGTGCGCCAGAAGGAACTTTTAAGCCACCAAGCACCAGCTGCAACTAGACTAGAAGACACCAACATCAACCTTCACTGACCTCACAACTTTGCCTGGGCCCAGTCCTCTGCAACAAATAGGATATTGAGATTACATATTTTTAATGCATATTTTAAAATTTCTGTGATTTTGTGCAACTGTTAATAATCACAATACTATTAAGGATCTATTATTTTCAAGGCAAATAAAATGCCTCTGCTCCATTTGGAGGAAGGAGCAAGAAAAAGAGGACCAAAGACAGAGAACGAGTGAGGGAAAAGAATTCAGAGGTTGCTAATTACATATTAACCGAGTATTTTGTTAAGGCAAATAGGAAACATTGGTGCTGTAATTGAAATTAGTTTATACAACCACTGTGATAAAATTTAGGAAAATCTAGTAAATTCACCAAATAATCTACTGT
This sequence comes from Mirza zaza, assembly GCA_008750895.1. Taxonomy (NCBI): domain Eukaryota; kingdom Metazoa; phylum Chordata; class Mammalia; order Primates; family Cheirogaleidae; genus Mirza; species Mirza zaza. The sequence continues at coordinate 2,294 of VSMD01043979.1, forward strand.
AATTAAAGCCATTCTCCATTATTTACTCGTTGTCATATTTTGCACTTATCTGAAAGAGGAAAGCATGTGCTTCAATGAAAATGATTTATGAGTTAGTTCTAATGGTATTCAAACACATAAATAAGTTAAAGATATAAAACATCTTTCAGATATTATAGAGACAAAATAGTCTTTTCTTTAGCTGTTTTGGGTGAGAGAATAAATTATCCAAATAAGCCATTTGCTTTTTAGATCAGATTTTGTGAGCAACCACTAGGTGACACTATGACTTTAGAACAAGATGAGTATATTTTATCTGAGTTCACAGTAACCCTCAAATTTGAGAATTCAGCACTAGATTTAAAATGCAAATTTGAAAATCAAATATTTATTCTGGGAAACAACAAAAACTACCACTTACAGAGTTGCTTCCAGATAAGAACAAAAATAAGATGAAAGAGTAAAAATATTTTCTATTATATAATTCGATACAAATTTCTATCTCCACAGTATGACAGGATTTTCAGTAAGAGGTGCCTTTCATAATGCAACAGAAAACCCTCCTGTTAGCAAGCCTTCATTGTCTATGATGGCTATTGCTGTTTTCTAGAATTTTCTTCCTCATTAATTTATCACAGTTCATGTTGATTCTTCACTCATCTAAACTTCAAAGCAGCAAGTAGCTTTTCACATTCATTCACTTATTTTGAAATAAGACTAAAAAGGACATTAGGACATTATTTTTTGTTAAATAATAGATATAGAATGATTTTGGGATAATTTTAGCAGTTTTTCTCCATTATTAAAAGATTCAAATATATGGCTTAATAGTTGATATAAGCTTCCATGCAAAGGAGTCCCAGAGACTAATTCAAGTATCCTGCTGGGATTCTTTCCCCTTCCAAAGCATCTGAGCTATAGTTTAAACCATGGAAATATTGACAATGTTATTCACAGGCATGTGTAATAAAGAATTTGGCTGACCTTTGTCCCTGGTTGCTGGGAGGTAACCTGTAAACCCATGGATTTTTCCAAGTGTTTGAGGTGTCTTTGTCATTGTGGCTGACCTCTAGGACTACACCTGATAGTTTATGCTTATGAAATGACTTGTGGTGGGCCCCTCCACAGTTTGTACTAACATGCCAATGTTAGCGATGGATGACTGAGGATGGAGTCTGGCCATGACAAAAAGTCCAAACATGTGATAGAGTTGGGTCTTCGAGCCATGTGATATCATCAGCCCAACCTCTGTGGAGGGAAAGAGGGCTAGAGATTGAGTTCAACTACATGGCCAAAATTCAATCAATTTGCCGTAATGAAACCCCAATAAAAACTCTGGACACTGTGGCTAAGGTAAGCTTCCCTGATTGACATTAGTTTAAATGTTGTCACAGATCAATGTACCAGGAAAGTAACGTTTCCTGAGGACACAGAAGTTTTATGTCTGGAGCCCTCTTAGACCTTGCCCTGCATGTCCCTCCCCTTGGCTGGTACTGGTTTGTACCATTTTGCTATAATAAAATTGTAGTTATAAGGATAGCATTTTCCTAAGTTTTGTGAGTCATTCTTTTAATTACTTAAACCAAGGAGATACCAGGAACTCTAGAATTTGTAGCCAGCTTGCTAGATATAAGTGTGGGTTGGGACTCTCAAACTTGTAGATAATGTCTGAAGTGAGAATAGTCTTGTGAAGGATTTTGTCATCAACCTCAAGCTGACAAGCTCATGCCAGACAAAAAGCCTACGTTTTAAATTAGTTTAACAGACTTTGATAGATATTCAGGGAGTGTCTCAAAACCACCATATAATTCTTCTTCATATTTTTTCTGAGGTATTAGTGACACTTGCCTATAAACAGGTGTTTTGAATTAAGTATTGAGTCAGCATTATTTCTCCAAAAACAATCTCTTCTGTGCCATACTATATAAAAATGTTGATTTGAAGATTGTCATCTTCTTTGGTAAAACTGATTCTTATGGGAAGTGAGTAAATAAATTGTAGCATCTTTTTTTTTTTTTTTTTTTTAATCTGAGCTGCTCATATTCCTGTTAACTTTAGGCAAAGTGTTACCTAAAGAGGCAACAAGCTGAGAGGGATGAGGGATGCTAGGTTGGTGCTATACATTAGTCCCTTTCCCATTGTGGAGAGGGGACCCAAGATAATCTGAGAGCAATGGAAAGTTTAGTGTTTTATTTTTAGGCTCTATCTAACCTGAGGATAGTGTAAATCTTATATTTTTTTTTTTGACCCGACACCAAATGTTCTCCCCCCTTCTTTCTATTAGCATCCTGCACTGGAGACAGACTTGATGGGGGACAGCAATTATCCCCACAGCCCTTCTTCACGGCCGTGATACAGTGAGAAGGACACATGTTACTTAAGTTCTGCCAATTGAGAGCTCTGATTATTCAATAGGGAATACGCTTACAGGAATAGTTAAGTCAGTTATATAGGCCAAACCATTCCTCTCTCTCAGATTCTGTGATTTACTCAAATTTTTTCAAGAAACTTAGCTTTTCCCCTTAGGATGGCAGTCAGACTTTGTTGCTTAAAACCAAGAATCCTGACTCACTAGGTCTTTAAGAAGTGACTTATAATTGTGTTTAAAGGTAAGCAAATTCGCTAAAAGAGAATACACTCTGCTAATAATAGCCTTAAACAGAATTATGCCCATAAAGACCAAGCTAGGAGAGAAAGAATTAGAGTATACTGGTAAAGTAAGTCAGCCTCAACAGTAGTCTGATCCACAGCATGGCATGTAAGAGACAGGGATGACACAAGAGTCAATGGGAGAATATAAAGAGAAAAATATTGCAACAGTTAGATTCCAAGATACGTATCAGCCTCAAGAAAAAAAAATAAGGGTTAAATCGAAATTAAAGTGTGTAAAGCCATGATTTTACAGTTCAAAAAATATTTACTGAAGAGCCAACATGTCTACCACTGTACAATTGGCCTTTCTTCTCGAAAATAGAAGATGAAGTTAGAAATATTAATATGAAATCTCTTCCTTAAAAAAGGATACTCTATTTGGAAAGAATTATGTAAGGGGAAGTAGTTGAAATTTCCTATGAGAGATATGCAATATGTTATTTTCACTCCAATATGGTTTAGATGTATACCTGGGTTAGGAAACTTTAGGTATTTTGTATTCTGTGTAACAAGCAAACATTGTTATAATAAAAATTCTCTCAAAAGAACCACTACTGCATAGAACACTGCCACTTATCATGTGGTCTGAGGAACAGTGGAATTATTAACACCTTTGCTCTTATTAGAGATGCAGAATCTCAGGCCTTACTCCAAATCCACTGACTTAGAATCTGTTTTTCACAATATTCACAAGTGATTTGTATGAGAAATATTAGTATAGAGCACAGGGTAAATATTGAGTCCAAATCCCTTGGTTTCTAAACTACTCCTAGTAAGTCAATAAGTCACCTTTTGAACATAAATGAATTGCTTAGTTCACTAGCATGTATTTAATATAGTGAAGGTCTAGACTGAAAGAATTAACTAAGGTGACAAATTATATTCTGGGTTGAAACTCTGTGGTCATTTGAATTAATCTTCAGCCTCAAATCGAGGCATTTAAAATACTTTTAGGAAAGTTAATTTTCAATTTCTGTGATCATGGGGTAGAAAGAAGAATAAAACCAGCCTTAAATTTAAACAGAAGGGCTATATTTAGCCACTAGAAATGAAGTGATATAGGGCAGAAACTATTTTTCAAACCATACTTTTGACAATTTTAATTTAAAAACTTTAACTTTTGGAACTTTTGTTTTCAGTACCCCTCCATGGATACAAAAACCCTCAGATGCTCAAGTCCCTTATATAAAATGACATATTTGCATATAACCTATGCACATTCTCCCATATACTTTAAATTATCTCTACTTTACCTATAATACCTAATACAATATAAATGTGTAAATATTTGTTGTTCTTTATTATTTAGGGAATAACAAGAATAAAGTCTGTATATATTCAGTACAGATGCAACCACCCATTTTTTCTCTAATATTTTTGATCCACAGTTGGTTTAATTCATTGATGTGTAAGTCATTGGTACATAGGGCTGACTATATATATTACATTTATATAGACATATACAGAAAGAGACTTGACCCTTGAACAATGTGAAGATTAGGTTTGCTAACCTCCACAGGCAAAAATCCCTGTGTAACTTTTGACTCCCCCTAAAACTTAACTACTATTAGCCTACTATTGACCAAAATCTTTACCAATAACAGTACATTAATACATATTTTGTATATTATATACCATATTCTTACAATAAATTAAGATAGAGAAAAGAAAATGTTATTAAGATAATCATACAAAAGAGAAAATATATTTGCTATTCATTAAGTTGAAGTATATCATCATAAAGTTCTTAATTCATATCATCTTCACATTGAGTGGGCTGAGCCAGATAAATCCCACCCCAGTCAAGATAAAGATAGAGCCAAAGTCTGTTGGAGTTAATCTAATAGAGAATAATTCCACAGACCAACACAAGTTGTTGACAGTCTTGTATAACATGCAGGCACTATCACAATATAAGAAGGGAAGAAAATCATCATATAAACTCAATAAGGGAAGTAGATGGAACTATGTAAGCAGTATGAACTTTGAGTCCTTATAGATTGATAATGATAGCTGCAATGAATAATAATGACCTTCACATTAGACAGAGCCATTTCTCACAAACTACTGTAGGATTAAAACAGAATTCACAGAAGATGAATAGAAGCTGAATAAGGAAAGGAGAGAAATTGTGGCCAGAACTAAGGCAATTCTCTTAGTCATTCAACAAAATTTCATCAGTTCTTGATGAAGAACAATAGAAAGTTATAACTAGAACTCCACTATTTTTATTTATAGTTTACAGATAAAGCTAGTTGGAGTTAGCTACATAATCAACTATTACTATAGTCCATTGACTCTCTATTAATTCCTTTGTTGTCTTAAGTAAGTCCCAAACCTAAGACCCCTTTAACTTAGAAGGCGGTATATTGCAGCAATGTTTGAGTGCCCATAAAGTGTAGGGGAGTCTACATTTTGGTGTCTGTCTGCATGTCTGGGGCATTAAATCTCACAACAGCACAATGAAAATATATGAGTTCAATAAAATTATAATTATCCAGATTATGTAAACATATATATTTGTTTTTATTAGAACTTTACATGAGGGAAAGCGTAAAATTTCAGATGATTAATTGTGTAGGTTAAACTATTTTCTAAATTCATGGCATAATTTTTTTTCCTTATCAAAAGGGATAACATATAAATTTTAATGTAATAATGAGTGCAATTACCTCTATATCCATACTATTATAAGAAGATATACCACTGCCATGGGAGTGCTGTTGCCCTCCAGAGTTGAACACACAGTAATTTGTTCTGTTCTGTAAACTGAGGAGAAACTTTGGTCTTTGATGAAAGATAGCAGCCACCGTTAGAGAACTTCCAAAGGAGAGGCTCATTTTTCATATCTGCTATATTAATGATCATGATCCTTCTCTTCCAAGGACATAACTTTCCAGTAAGTGCAATAAGCCTTCTTCATCCCCTAAGGCAATCCAGTAATGATCTTCCTCATCTATTCTGACTGAAGCTGTAAGCTCTGGTTCAACAGTCAAGAAGTTGTTTTTGTTTGTTTGCTTGTTTGCTTATTTGTTTGCTCCTGGTTCTGTAGCAGATTTGCCATGAATCCTTGGAGCATATTTTTCCTTCTTGCCAATTTGTTTCCTCAAATATGAAGTGGAGATGATGTTTTCGTCCTTCTTGTCCTTTCAGCAGGGCATAGCTGGAAAAGACCTGTGAGCTTCTTGGGAAAATATGTCACATAAATATCAGATATTGTTTTATTTTTCACTAGGTTAATTTTAGCTTAAGGGGGAAAGGCAGGGACGCCAGGTGAATAAGAAGAGGGCTTCAAGAGTAATTTGGTAAAAGTCCTGGAATAGTAAACTATTCAGTACTGATCTTTAAGGCTTTAGTAGGAATAGAAATACTTAGCAGGAGTATGGTGACCCACTAGCAGATCTGTTTGTGGTATATGTACTCTGGTCACATGTTTGAGCTTAGGAATCTGGGTTTAGGGGGAGATGTGAATTTAAGAGATGAAAAAGCTTGAGATAAAGTGATGGTGAAAAGATAAAGAAGAGATTTCCAAGACCCAAAGGCAACTTAAAATATTATATTCTATTTCAGGAAAGCCTTATTATTAATATTCACTAGGTACATAACCAAGGTTATTGGCTGAGAGCTTAGAAAGAAGCAGTTGACTGTTACTTTTGTCAAATATGCTGGTATGAGAGATTTTCAGAGTCTTCTTTTCGTTAAATTTTGAGGAGGATTTTATTCTTTTTTCCATCATATATGTTGCATCTATCTTCTCTTTGTTTCAATTCCCATAGTTAAAGTTCATACCTCTTCATAATTTGTATTCCTAATTCAACATTCTGCCACTCAAGTCCATTTGACACATTGTTACCAGGATAATTTTCTTGAATCATAATCCAAATATCATGACTCTTCTCAAATCTTTCAGTGATTCCTCATTTTTTTTACAAAATACAATTTTCTTCTTTGGGCATACAAAGCCTACTACAGTTTGTTTCTAATTTACCTCACCTTCATCTCTCATATTATTCTTCCAATATTTCTAAAATCTGGCCATTCTGGGTTGCTCCTCCTGCCCCAGTTAGGCTTGTATGTTACTCTGGATGTAGCTTATAACCTTCTTTCAGACTAGTATATTTCCTTGATCTTTTTTTTTTTAAATTAAGAAAATCTGTCATATCTCATCCCCTGTCCTCCACAATAATTTCCCTGACCCACCCAGAGGAAAATAAACCCTTTTGTGTAAGATTTACTTGCAACATTTATAGGTCCTTTCTATTAACTACTTAAATTATAATTCGTTCATTTATTAAATTTCTCCATTAGTTTAGTCATTCATCAAACATTTACTAAGCTTATGTTACGTGCCAGGTTCTAGTTGGGAGTTGGGGATATAGAGCTGTAAGACCCAGTACTTGGTCTTCTTGGGGAACTCACAGACCATGAGAACGTAAATGTATAAACAAAGCACACTGTGAAAATTGCCGTAAAGAAGTGATGTATCGAGTGCAATGTAAAGCAGAATGGAAGGAATTCCTAACATTACTTAAGGAAATAGCAATAGAATCAAATGAAAACAATTTAAAAATTATATTAATAAAGTGAAATACCATAGGAACACAAGAATATGTCACCCCAAAAATATGAAGGACTGTTGAGCTGAAGGCAATTAAGAAGTAATAGATTTAGGAGAGCTTTCTGCCCTCTATTTGCCTAAAAATAGGACATAGATTTACAAAGACAAAAGGTATCCTACCCCTACCCACACTGCCTCTTCTACTAGGGAGAACAAAGTTTAACCATGGAACACAACTTTAGACCCTTGTAAGTCTGGAGATGGTGCCAGAGGAATTTACATTAACAAGGTTTACTAACTAGTCTTTATCTGCTATTCATTTACTTTCCCACAAGTTGCCACCTCTAGAGACTCAAAATCCTCTTCCTTTGTCTTGTCACTTGTTTAAAATTTTATTGTTCTTCATTAAAGATGCTATATAAGCAGAAATTCAAAGCCATCTCTTTGAGAACTACTCATTTCCTGGGTGTCTCCCATTTGTATTTGAAATATACATGTTAATGAACTTCTGCTTTTTATTCCCTCTTATTAGTCTGTCTTTTGTTGTAGGGGTCCATTCCAACCAAGAACCTATGAGAGTTGAAGAAAATTTTTTTTATTCTTCCCCTACATCATTTTAAATTTCAGTAAATGTCTCTCAAGTATAGTTATTATTCCCACTTTCAGATGTGGGAACTGCAGCTGAGAAAAAAGTTATTACTTGGCCAAAGTCACATAGCTAGTAATTCATATAGACCAGGATAACACCTAACTCTGTTGTACAGGGAAGTGTCAGGGCATCAGAATGGAAAGTGGTGGGGGAGTAGTAAGCACAAAGAGATTCTTTCCTTTGTCAAAGAGCAAGTTATGTGATTTTGGAGACCAGGTCTTACACAATTTTGGTTCTCACATACTGCTTTAATACTAATTTATTAAAATAAATATTCTGGAATGCAGGCTGAAAGTTTAGACTCTGCTAGGTTTAAGTCATTGGAATTTTAGGCAACTTATAAATCCCCCTTTCCCACTCAAGTTTGGAACAAAGTGGAGCTAGAGAGAGGGTCGAGAGGGTCAAATGATTATCTTTATTAGTGGCAAAGACTAGGCTATAAGTCAGTTAATCAAGTGGTCTTAACTTACCTATCCTGTCATAGGCAGCTCTAGGAAAGAGCAAGCCCCATTTGCAGAGACACAGATTTTACCACTAACCTGCTTCACCTGAGCACACACAGGCTCCTAAGATCCTAAGGTCCAGGGCAGAGGAAGAGATGGGATAGTGCTAGGCATTCCTACTCCCAGACCCACCAGTTAGATCCTCCTCCTCCCCAGGAAATACGGAAGTGAAGAAGCAAAAGGCGGCAAGGAGTGTTGTTCAAATAGGTTTCCTCCACATGGAAACACATGGCAAGGATTTTACCTTAATAAATAAGCATTGCTTGCTTTAGTTATGGTTTTTCTAGGGCAATGCTAGATAATCGGAAGTAAAAGAAGTAAAAATAAACTAAACTGGAAGTTAAAAAAAAATATGGCTTCTAATCCAAATTCTAGCATTAATTAGTTTTGTGGTTTGAGAAAAAACACATAGACATGTTTCTTCCTCTCTATACTTAGGGAGTTGGGCTAAATTATTTCCTTTTAGCTCTATAATTTGGTAGTCTATGAGACGGCTCTTTTCAACTCTGCTGCTATCGTGCGATGAAAAGTTTTGATGGTTTCAACCGTTAAATGTTGAACTTTCGCTTGAAGGAATTACTAGCATTTTGAGAAGCTTGTGATTTGGATTTGAGAAGGAAGTGAAGTTCAAAGAGGATTCCTGCTCACAAAGTGTAGGAAACTGCAACAAAGCCACTGAACTCTGAAGCTTCCCAGGATCTTTGTCTCCTTAAAACCACCAAGAAATTAGTTTTGAAGTTTCAGCATAAAACCCTCCAAATGGCTCTTAACTTCTGTTTGATTTTGTTTCATTGTTCCAAAAACCTTCCCAAAATATGTGGTTATCTTTTTTTTTTAACATAACCAAGTTATACTTTATCACAAGAGATCTTGTTTTGTGCATACTTGGAATACAGATTTAAACCCAAACAGTGGAACCAAAAATATCCTATAATTTCTGATGCATGAAGAATGGAATGGAAAAAGTATGCGAGCCAATAGTCATGGAATTTTATAGCTCTATATCTTACTAGTGAACATATATTGAATTATTCTGGAAGAGAACACTATTTATAGTGTAATATTATAAAGTAAATAATGTTTTATTAATGTGTTGAAATAGCAAAGTGATGAATTAGTTGATTATATATACACATAAAATACTGTTAATTAATTTGGCATACTCAGGGATTTTTCAGTGTGTGTTTAGCCTCATTCTGTAATTCTCTGTTCTTCCCAATATAATGTAAGTCTCTGAAATAATAGATAGAAATTGAGGTAAAAGAAAATGATGTCATTACTAATAAGCATGAATATATTTAAGGACTAAGAAAACAGGAAACTAAAGGCAGTGAGCTTATTATAAAACAACTTGTGGCATTTTCTAAGCATAATTAGATAAAAAGTACTTAACATTCACAAATATCTGTGCTCTTTTGCATTATTTTTAAAACTCCAAATTTCAGTACCACTCATGAAATTGAATTTAAAAATTAAATATTGGAAGATGGAAGTGCCCTGTTACCCAAACCTTTCCCTTTAGACACCATGAGACAGATTCTCAGAGAGGTTCATTAACTGTCAAGGCCACATAGACCAGGCACAGTGGAGCCACGAGGAAGCAACAGGTTTCTGATTTATTTTTCTTTTTGATATTTTGTGCTACTTTTCTTCCTTTAATGAATTAGCAGAGGTAGAGCTTCCACCTCTCCTTGAACATGGTCTGTGTAGTAAGTTTAATTCTGGTCTTCCAATTAATCATCTCAGAAAAGCCTCCCCTCCTCCTCACCTCTTTTGAAAGTCAAAGAAAGAATAACCCAGGGAAAAGAGACCTTTTACTTTGCTTTTCTTTGCCTTCTTCCCTTTTAACCTTCTAACTTCCCTGGTATTGCCTTATGCAGTATTTTTATCCCTGGGATAAAATCATTGTCTCCATTCTGCAGAACACTCAGACAAAACCCATGTTATTCTTTCCTTGTCTTACTCCTTTCATGATTCTTCCTTTTCCCTCTTTCCCTTCCTCGTTTGCTTTCTCCTTCTTAATTAGGTCCCAGACAAGATGGATGTCTTTGTTCTCAGTCCTTTGTCCTGAAAATAAAATCTACACTAAGGCCAGAAGTGCTCTTTTTAAACCACGGAGCTAGTTGTAGACACTGAGCATATTGAGAAATAACCCCCTAAAGTTTTCTATTTCTCATTAACTTTTAAAAGCCTTGCTGACTACGTGTGCTCATTACATTGAGTTGTAAATGATGTTTGAAGAGAATGATTCCAGCCCACTCAGTGCACAAAGAGAATACAAACAAGCATTTTGCAATTGCTTTTCCAAGGTGATACATACCAAAATATTGAGCTGAGTTACTGCTATGAAAGTCTGAACTCCCAGACGTCTCAAACCACTGAAAAACAAATATGAAATGAAAATATATAATTTGTTCTGTGTTGACTCTCTCACCTCCCACCAAGTTATTAAATATAGGTAAAAAGCTTTCTTCTCTAAGATAAAGTACCACATGAGGAACTCTGACTTCTTATCCCCTTCCCAAATTACTTTTCTTTTTCTCTGGCTTGATTTAACTATTTGTTACTACTGGAAGCCCTGGCTATAGCTAACATTGCCAGTTGAGTAAAGAGGATTGATGTTAACAATGGCCACTTCTTTTCCTAGGCAAATGGAGCTCATTTTATGGTGTAATTTATGATGAATATTACAGGGTTTTTTAATTTTTCTTTTTGTTTTTGTTTGTTTTAGAACAATGTAGTAGTGTTTGGGTGACTGGAAGGTTGATAGTCTTGATAGTCATAATTGTAGTTGTCTGTTTCTTACGGTCTTCTGAACAGGAAATCTGTCATGTTAAATAAAAGGGCCTTAAGCCATCACCAAATATTCCATTGAAGCTGTTCCTCAAAGTAGAAATGTATCTTCTAAAAACCTAACTCTCAACAAATTGACTTTTGTTGAGAAAAAAAGCATCATCAGCTGTCATTGTGCTTCACCTGATGCCATGAGAGGAGTTGGATAAACACCATCCTGAATATCTTAACCCCATAGCATTCAGGACAAAACTGTGGTGCATAATATTGGAAAATAAATGGCTTCAGAAAGCCCATTTTGATATCGATTACCTGGAAATACCAGGCCTTCACATATAATCCATGCTTATGTTGAAAAAATTATTCATTTTGAGAGAAATCAGTCCCATCTAAAATCCCTTTAGCAGACTTTTTTCTAAGACTACCAGCCTGAGGAAGAACAAAGAACGTACAGTGTGACAGAAACAGTGATGTATAGCTGAGGCTCTGCCAGTGTGAGTTCTGAAAAACAAGCTATGTCAGTAGAACCCCAGGGGCCACACACCATCTTGCCACTTATGATGGTGCTGTAACTCCTGGAGTCACCGTCCAGTTTCTCTAGGATTTCATTGGTCAGTGGGAGATGGGCTGAGGTGAAGGAGGTGTGCATTGTCTCAACTTGGAGTTTTCCTCCATTAACCAAGATCACTATTATTCTTTTGCTGCCATGGCCGCTGTGCTCATTTCTACCATCTTTGTAGCAATTGCCTGGCTCATGTGCTTTTGCTGTACTGCTCACTGCCCCTGGACCCTTGAGCCATTACATCCTTCCGCTTGTGCCTCTTCTCCTTCCTAGTGTCTTCCTGGAGCCCCTCACACCATGTTTCAGTTTAGGGGCTCCCACATTTCACCCAATCTCAAGTCCTGTAAGGCTGGGCAATGCCTGGGAAGATTTATCCAACCAAAAGAAGTATGTTGTGTTCTCCCATGCTCAGAGAGTTGTGGTCTTTAATCTGCTTCCTCCTTGTTTTTTTTTTTTTTTCTTATTTTTTAAGGCTAGAGCTAGAAACTGAGGCAAGTTAATTCTTGATTTTCTCTCAAGAAGGAAGATGTTTACGCTATTCCTCCTTATATTACCTCTTCTCTTTTGGGGTTAAATTGCCAGAGCTAATCAGAGTTTCCATGTTAAAATTTGTAGATTTGACCCCTTGTCTTTTGGTGTTCCTTTGAACTACTAGATTGTTGATCATTTTTAGATAATCCAACTCCTAAACAGATTATTAGCGAGAAGTAGGCAGTAGATCACATCAAATCAGATCACCTGCCTTAGAACTCCTGCTTTGCCACTTACTACTGGCTGTGTGACTTTTGGCAAAAATGTACCTCATGAGATTGATATGAAGATTAAATGAGATAACACATGAAAAGCACACATACAATTGCTTGAAATGACATCCAGTTAAAGGACATCATGGGAGAGAAAAACTCATTTATAATAGTAACAATGAAGATTAAATATCTAGGAATAAACTCAATAAGAAATATACAAAGCATATATGAATAAAATTTTAAAATTCTCCTGGAAGACACAAAGACTTGAACACATGGGAAAATATTCTTGTTCTTGGATGTGATGATTTAGTATCCTAAAGTGGACTGTTCTCCCTAAGTTAATTTGTAAACTGTGCAAAATCTAGTAAAAGTCTCAACAAACTATTTTGGAGTTAGATAAGTTTATGCTAAAATCCACAAAGAGAAACAAGCATTTAAGAGTAGCTGGGAAAAACTAAAAATAAAAACTGCAAGAGAGGGATTAGCTTTATCAGACATTAAAACATGCTGTAAAATCTATAATTTAAATAGTATGGTATTGTCACATGAACAGCCAGCCAGACAGATATGTGGAACAGAATAAGGGGGCCAAGAAATACTCCCAAATATATATGCAAATTTAGTATATGATAAACTGACATCTCAAATCACAGTGATAAAATTAAGTTTTTTAATAAATGGTACTGTGACTAGGTAGCGATTTTGAAAAATAAACAAATAAAATTAGACTCATACTTCACACCATTTAAAGATTAAATTCCAAATAAATTGAGAACCTAAATGTAAAAAATGAAAGCATAGAAGTACTGGAAGAAAACATGAGTAAATTCCTCTTTAAACTTAAAGTGGGGACTTTTTAATTACATCTCAAAACCCAGAGGCAATAAAAGAAAATATCGATACATTTGACTAAATAAAAATAAAAATTTGTTCCATGATAGAAAAAAAATCATAAAGTCAAAAGAAATGATAACTTGGGAAAAATATTTGCAACATGTACCACAAAGGGTTAATGTCCTCAATATAGTAAACTGAGGTATCACCACTTATAAGATTAGCAAAAACTAAAAGTATGACAACACAATTTATTAGCAAGGCTTTGAGTAAATTGGCATTTTTATAAATTATTGGTGAGAACACTAATTCGTACAAGTCATCTAGAGAGAAATTTGGTAATAACTATATATGCACTTACAACAACTATATATAACAACTATATATACCGTTTGACCTAACAGTCCCAATTCTAAGAATTTATCCTCAAATGATAAGAAAATGTATATACATAAGGTTATTCATGGCATTGTTTGTATTAATAATTGCAAAGTACTATAAACAACCTAAATGGCCACACATCAGAAAGTGGTTGAATAAGTTATTGAATATTCAGAAAATAGAGTAGGATGCAACTGTTAAAAGGAACGAGGACTATCTCTATAAACTCACAAGGGGTGATTTCTAGGATTTTATTCAGTAAAATAATGTAAGATGCAAATATTTATGGTATGCATCCATTTTTGTCAAAAAAATAAGGGTCTATATGAAAGTAAACAAATATCTGCTTATTTGTGCATAAAGGAACTAAAGGAAGAATAAACCAGACATTAATGAGATTGATTACTTAGAGGCTATGGATGGGGATGTGATGAAAACAACAAGAGTGGGTATATGGTAGAGGGCATGAGGAGAATGGATACTCATCTATTTATACCTTTTTGAAATGCTGTGACTTTTTGAATCATGTTAATGTTCACATGCTCAAAAGTAAAATTAATGATGATGAGGGTGGAATCTAAAATAAAATACAAACAGTGAAAAATGAACCTAACTGTATTACAAATGAATGAAATAACCACAATAAAGAGGTTGGAGAAGAAAAGAATTTAAGTAACTTTGGAAAACAGTATTTTGACTATAGTTAGTAAATCTAAGGTTAAGAAGAATTTCATACAAATATTGTACTCTAGTTAGTAAATTTACTTTTCACAGAACTATAGTTTAGCAAATTTGAAACTACTTTATGTATAGTCTAGAACTGAGAAAATAAGTAAACATAATCTGGATAATGAGAGAAGTTTTTCACCTCTTAAAAAAAGGAGTTTCCAATAGGGAAACACAAAAGCCTAGATTGAATCCTGTAGTGTTGGATTAGAATCAGAACTCATGGCATTCAGTATTATATTTATAATGATAGATACAGAAAAATAAAGGTATATATATATATATATACATATATATATATATGTGTTTGAATACATATGAGTATCTTCTAGTGCTTTCCTCTGAAAGGGCCTAGAAGCAATGACACAACATTAGCAATGAGCACATCTAGCTTTCAGATCTAAATATGAAATACCAGTCTCCAGCAAACTGAACCAGGACCCCTTGGAGAAAAGACTGGTTTTAGGAATGAGGCAGGGAAAGTAAAGATAAATCTGAACATCCTGTAGTGCCAGAGAGTAAGGAAGCATTCAAAAAATAACATGAGCAGGTTGAAAAGAAACTGAAGGAACTCCCAAGATCCAATCAGGGACAATTTGAGCAAAAAATAATTGTAATATTGAAACATTTAAAGATTAATTTAAAACTTCTGAAAGAGAAAGTACTCAAATATTTTTGACAATTATTACTTTTTAAGTTCTGCAATCTTTCTAATTCACCAAAGCCAAAGTTCTAAGTCTAAAGGTCTCACAATTATATTCTTGTTATTAAGTACTTCTTGAAGGGAATTCTATGAATCATCTCTGAACTTTCTTCATCAAAATTACCTTGGATTTATTTTCTAAATGCAGATTTCGAGGTCACTCCAGACCATGTGAATTAGGATGGTGTTTTTTTTGTGCACTAAAAATTCTGCAACCTTGTATGTATGAGAAGAAATAACTTTATTTGCCCTTACCCTTAAGTAACAGCTTATTTAGATATAAAAAATCTAAGTAATATTTTTCCATCAATACTATTTAATTTTGCTAGCCAGGGGTCTAATGTCAATTTAATTGCTTTGTTTTTAAAATATTTTATTTCCTCTTTGGAAGCTTATAGGATGTTCTAACTTGATGTCCTTAAATTTCACTGGAGTTTTTTATGGTATGGGTTTTTCAGGACCTATTCTATTCTTCATTTTGTTCATTTCTTTTAATCTAAGATTTCACACCATCTTTAAAATTAGGGAGAAATTTCTAAATATTTCCTTTTCTTTATTTACTCTTATCTCTTCTTCTGAGGTATATGGGAGTTAATATGTCCACTTCTTTCCCCTTTATCTTGCTAATGTTCTTTCTTAATTTTTATTCTTTTCTGAGGCCTTTAGGAGAGCTCGTTAACCATTGTATTCTAGTGCAATAATTTGTTTTTCAGCTTTCTACATTATATTATTCAACCCAGCCACTGTATAATTTCAACAATTATATGTCTATTTTTTTCATACTTAATATCTCCTCCTATTGGTTTCCAAAATCCTTCTCTCTGAAGAAATTCTGCTTATAGTAAATATTATATTCTTTTTATATCATTAGCTCTGCTAATTCTGGTATGGATTACTCTACTTGTTATCTATCTTTCATAGTACTTTAAGTCCTCAGAGGTCATGCTAATTTTCTCTATGAATTAATCTTTCATTCCCTTGAAACTAGAAACTGCTCTGCTTAATTAACATTGAAACTCTCAACAGCCCTCCCCTCTTTTTTCCCTCCTCCCTCCCCCTACTCTTTTCTTTCCTTAGCTTTTTTTGAGGCTCTGCCAAATAATTTGGATATATTATATCGAACAGTATGAAAACATTATGCAGTGGTAAGATTAGTGCTGTGCATGCATGCAACTGGAATTAGGTGGACACATTTTTGGTTTCCAGTGCCACATTGAACTTTATCTGAGCCCTGTGCTGCCAGAAAAAAATTCCTCACTGCTTTGTGTTTCAGGAATGGCTAACCACGAAGTATCACCTGCAAGCTCATATTCCAAAATAAAATCCACCTCTATCTTTCCTCAGTGACTCAAATAATGCATCTCTCTATCCTTATGACTCCCAGAAGTCTCTTGGATGACTTCCTTGTATCTACTTTTGGGGCCCAGGTCCTCTCTCTTTTCTGTAAGATGCTCCTCATGAATGATCATCCACATCCCTTTTTATTACAAAGGTCTGAATAAATTATCTCCTTAATTGTCTGGTGCATTTTTTGTCTTTTACATCACTCATAACGCTGCTTAGGGTGTATATTTTTCAGTATATAATTTGTATCCACTGGAGTTCTCTGGGTGGGATAGACTGTTTTCATAGAGCAGCTACATATGCAAATACTTTAAATTTTTAATTCCTTGACATCTTTTACTCTCCATCAGTTTGTCTTTCATTTATTAACAATGAGAAGTATTTAAGATGTTGAATTTCTAATACTGCTTTTGCTGGCTAGAAATAAATTTCATTTCTGCTAATAGAAATTCTCTAATATGTAGGTTGTAGATTGCACAAAATTTAAACTTCTGGTGTGTGATTTCCTCTAAATCAAAATGAAATTATTTTCTTACAGCTATTTTTTCCAAGAAAAATTATCTTGATCTTCAACATCTCCTTGCCTTTTATTTTTACTTCATTAAAAGAAGGAAATAGTGTCACAGATTTTTGTCAAAAAACCCTAACATTTTCCTAATATCAATAGAAAGAAAAGTCTCTCCTATTTGAAGAAGCAGAGCTTGGTAAAAGCTGCCGTATAAAACCATCTAAACAGTGTAATCAGTTCAAGCTTAGGTGCCTGCCTAGAATGTGCTTGTAATGTCAGGCTCTCTGTCTACTTTGAGTGTTGTTCCCTGTCATCACCTCCTAACACAATTTCTGCCCTTCTAGTCTTATCTCTCCTAAGAGGTTAAGGAAAGTGGGGGAAGTTGCTGATCAGCCAGCAGGAACTGTCAAAGCATCAGTCATTCTGGCCTGCCTTCCAAGAAACAAAACAAATTACTCTCCCAGCCAGGCTCCGCATTGCCCTCTGGGCTCCAGTCTAAAACCGTTTGAACTCTCCCATATGGCTCTCAACATGTGATTGTGTCATTCCATCAGGAAGCCACTCAAAGGACATTTTCTCAGTTTGATTTATATTTTCTTTTTATCTCTAATATGCTCCCAAGAACACAAAGGCTTTCTTTGTCCTGCTTTGTCTTCCCTGTTTGCACAGTTTCATTTTTTATCCTTTATTTTCCATAGTTCATTCATTTACTAGATTGAAGGCCAAAAACTGTGCCAGACATTTTTGTTTGTTCTGGATTTGATAAGGCTGTATCAAGAATTTTGTTTTTATTTGTATCTGGCGATTTCTCTGTGTGTCTGTGTGTGTGTGTGTCTGTGTAGCAAACAAATTTCAGCAGATTTAGACTTTTCACTAAATAACTAAGCTTTTGGACAATGAAAGAAAGGGGACATTTTCCAATGAATAGCTTTCAGAAAGAGCGTGTTTATGAATATATAATATTCCAGTAATTCAGGTACAATGTTCTAAAATGAAAATATTAGCAAACATAAGGGAACAATGGCTGTGAAACCACTGGTATAAACTGTTGTATCCATTTTAATAGTGTGAATGGTACAACTTAGCTCAAACAAAATACAGAATGTTGTAAAACCATTGCTGTTGTCAAAGGATTTATAATCTAGGCATGCTGACAAATAAAGCTTGAAGCTCTTGTCTGATTCACTAGACCATATTCAATTGAAACATAAATAAAAGTCACTTTATATTTTCTCATAGATCCGAAAGGTTTTAAAAGGCACAGAAGTGATAAGCATGAGTTAGCTCATTAACATCATCAATTATATAAACTGAATCATTAATTTCTCTTCAAATTCTTAAGTAAAGCCACTATTTTACTTGTTATGTGTTTTTTATTTCTAATGAGACTCATGTAATTGCTAAATTTAAAACACACCTGAAAAACTGAGAGTGCCTATGTGAACTGTAGATTGGTTTACTCATTCACTTATTGATACTAGAATATTGATTACACTTCCACCATGTATTAGGTCTTGAAGAAATAGAAATGGAAAAGGTAGACCAGGTTTATGTTTTCCTAAATGTTAAACTGTAGTCTAAAATAGTTAAATGCTGGTAAACTAACCGTAGTATCTTTTGCTTGTTTTTTCTTCAAGGAATCAGCCAGTTTTAAAAATGTATTTTAAAAAAGTATAAACCTACTATGTGCTAGTCATAAGAGATAGGAGTATCAATAAGTCAGGGTATATTCTGTCTTTAATTACTACAGAGTTGCCTCTCAGTTATAGCTTTGTTCAGAAAATTGGCATATATGGCAAAAATCAACAAAAGTCACATTATCTTGAAAATTTCTTAGTAAGATGCCACATTAAAAATCACTATACTATTGCTCCATAAATCTACCAGAGACAATCCCTCATCCCTCAGGCCTGACCTTGCAACAGATCACTTTTGGAGCTAAAGCCAGATGAAATAATTTGTTAACTCTGCTGTATACCCTCCCTCCCCAAAGTACACCTTTAGGGGAAATTTAGTATCCCCCTTAAGGGGGGAGGGGGTGGTGTGTGTGTGTGTGTGTGTGTGTGTGTGTGTAGAGGCCTGTAGGAACTGAGACTCTATGTAGTAGGAACTGAATCACATCTTGCCATCTCACATCTCTTGCAGGGCATGAGGTCATTGACAAGAGTGGTGATTAGAAATACCTACACTGTTGAAGTTTTCAATCTCTCTCCACCCTGTGCTCCTCAAAACTGTACATATGATTTGGGACAAAGTTAGATGAGACTGAAAAAAATTCTACTATCTATCTTGGCTATCTACAGTTCTTAAGTACCAGATCATTTTGAATATTACAAAATCATTTTGCAAGTCAATACTGCTGTTAATACAATGCTCACTGTGCTTCCCTTAACCATTTAATCATAATGAACATAATTTAGCCTTTTCTTAGTGACTCAATAAAAATTATGGGTCAACAATTGTGCCTTGTTATTATATAGTGATTCTCTAAGTACAAAGACAAAATACACTCAGCAAAATGGCCTTATATAAGTCTCTTTAGCCTGCTTGATTATCAGTGTTCATTTCTCAAATGATCTGAATGTGCCTACTTGTTTGTCTCTAGTATCGTATCCCTTCTTCCTCCTTTATGCTCTTCTGGGAAGCCAGAGAGCCAACTTTGACAATATTTGTGTAAAACAAGATTTCATAGACTTCAAGAAATGGCCTGAGGTGTTTTGTGAATGAAATGTTAATATGTGTGCATTAAGACATAAACATAGTAAATTCCCATTTTGCTGCTCTGAATAAGTCTACCATCACACTACCAAGAAAAATTAAAGTGAAGCTGTAACTGGTTGATTCAATTCAAATGTTTAAACCAGTTGTTAGATGGCCCATAGTGAACAAAAATTGTCAACAGTATAAGGAACCCATATTTTGATCCTCAGGAGATATGCACAGGCTTCTCTGCATCTGTGAACATTTATCCAGAGAATAGTGTAGTTGGAAAGCTACTCTAGAAATGACCTAACCTTCTCTTAGCATATAACTACATAGCTGCATTAACTGAAAGTAATTAAAGCCGTTAGCTTCATAGAAGCAGAATATTTACACATTTATTTGTTCAATAAGATGTTATTAGGTCATTGTGTACTGCTGTGTTTTGAATGTTTGTTCCCTCTAAAATTCATGTTGAAATTTGATTGCCATTGTAGCAGCGTTAGGAAGTGAGACTTTTGGTAGATGATGGGGCCATGAGGGCTTCATTCTCATAGGTGGAATTGGGCTATTATAAAAGGGCAAATTTGGTCTCATTTTTGCCTTTTTGGACATTCCACCTTCTGCCATGTGAGGATCCAGCCTCCCCGTCCCTCCAGAGGATGCATGGACCTGGGTAGAATCAATCACAGGTTTACATGGCCTCACCAGACACCAAACCTGCTGATGCTTCACCTTAGGCTTCCCAGCCTCCACGACTATGAGTCGATTTTTGTTCATTATAAATTACCCAGCCTTAGGTTTCTGTTTTAGCCTCATAAATGGACTAAAGACAGGTACTGTTGGAATTTTTAAGGATATAAACATGGTAAGATATGTCCAAACCTTCACAGGATTAGCACATAGCAGAAAAGCCAGGGCAGATGTCTTTTCAAGATGATATTATAAGTCTATTATAAGACATTATAAGACTTGGAGGCACCCTTTCTGCTGTCAACAAATATTATGGGGGTAAAAGAAAATAACTTCTCTATGATCTAGTAATTGGACAGAAATACAAAGCCATGAGAAGGACTGAAGTTATGGTTTTGATGGACTTCGGGTCTGGAAGCAGGTAGAAGTCACTGGGAGCTTAGCTCCTGCAGAGCAAGAGACTAAAGTGTTCCACATAAGGGGTTACGTGACCTTTGTCATTGATGGGGTGAGTTACCTTGCTCATGGAAGGAGTAGGAGCAAATATGCTGGAGACAATCTCCTGGGGTTATAGCTTAATTAATATTCCAGTTTAGGGAGGTAGGGGTATTCAAACAGTGAATGAAATCACCTGCTGGTAGGGGGACAAGATTAGTGACATATACTGTATCACTTGGGAAAAAGTCCCATCTGTCAATATGAGACAGTAAAGATTAGAGCCCTCAGGGGCTTTGGTGAAATAAACCACAGAGTTGGTGAGGAAGAGAAAGAGAACTTCCCATTCAAATGATCCTGCAATTCAAAATTCCAAAGAACAATACAGTACTCTCTCTTATTCAATAATCAAAATAAGAATGTGATTCTGAGGGCATTAAAATAACATAGGAGTCTGAAAATGACATTAAAATAAATATTTCGAGAAATATCAAAGAGATAAAGGTAGATATATTAAAAATAATATAGAATTATTAAATAAAAAAGAGATGGGCTGGGATAAGACAATGCTCAGTTAGCAAAATCTTAGAGCAAACTAGTCAATTAGATGAGGATTTGACCAGAACCTTCATCCATCTCACTAATTTCTTACTGAGATAGAGATAAAAGAGGAAGAGGTATGAAGAACAGACAATTCTGAAATTCAGAAGAGAATAGAGAAAGTGGTAAAGAAGCTGTATTTGCAGATGTTACAGCTGAATAATTTTCCAGAAGTGAAGAAAACTACAAGTCCTCAACTTGAAAGTATACTTCAAACTATCAAGAAGAATAATATTAAATCCACACCAAGACTCATGACAGTGAGGCTATGGACTATAAAGAATAAAGAAAATATTACTTGAAAGAGAGAAAATGTAACTCAAACAAACTCTAGCTAACTATTTATCAGCAACAATAGATGCCAGAACATAACGGAACGACAGTTTCAAAATGAGGAGGAAAATAATTGTCAGCAAAGAATTTATCAGCCAAATAACCATTCAAGAGTTTAAGCAAATGTGGATATTTTCTGATGTAAGACAACAAAGAGACACAGACCCTCAGAGCAAAGCGTTTATTCAGCAAGGAGAAAAACAAAAATAGAAAGCAAGTGGTAGTGGCAAAAAACAAAAACTAAAGAAGAGAGAATGGACTAATACTACACTGAGGAAATTTTTTTAAACTGAACACTGTACAGTATCTTTTGTAACAAAGAATCAAGTCTGTCTTTATAAAGCCCTATAGCCCTGTCCTAATGGCATTTTATCATTTTATTGTCTTCTCACTTCCTTTTTTTAAATTGATACATACTGATTGCAGAATAATGGATTAAAGAGTTAAATATATGACCTGAAACTATGAAACTACCAAAAGAAAACACTGGCAAAATGTTTCAGGACATTGGTGTGGCCAAGAATTTTTTTTAGGTAACAACTCAAAAACACATTCAACAAAAGCAAAAATAAGCAAATAGAATCACAGCAAACTAAAATGCTTCTGCACGTGAAAAGAAACAACAAAGTGAAAAGACAACCTACAGATTGGGAGAAAATATTTGCACACTATCCATCTGATAAGGAATTAATACTCAGACTATATGAGACAATCAACAGCAAAAACTCAAATAATTTTTTCATTAAGTTCTTGAGCCATCAATACATTAGCCGCTATCTATATGTCTAAATGTGACTATTTAAATTAATGAAAATGAAATGAAATAAAAAATTGTCTTTGTCACAATTTTCACATAAGTGCTCAGTAGCCGCCTATGGCTAATGGCTACTGTATTAGATGGTGCAAATATACAGTATTTACAGGTTTGCAGAAAGTTCTATTAGACTGCATTAGTAAGAGTTTAAGCAATCCCTGAAAGCTATGTGTTTTACATTGGTAAAGTACCTAGAAAGAGTATAAATAGTATAAATAGGT
The DNA here is from genome assembly GCA_008750895.1 of Mirza zaza. Classification (NCBI taxonomy): domain Eukaryota; kingdom Metazoa; phylum Chordata; class Mammalia; order Primates; family Cheirogaleidae; genus Mirza; species Mirza zaza. Next base: position 25,031 of record VSMD01043979.1, read on the forward strand.
GATATTTCCATTGGTTTTAAGGATATCATCTTAAGCCATTTTAAAAAATCCTGTTTAATGTATAGTTTAATCAGTATGTAATTTTTTCACCTCTATTGTGTGGCAATCAGTAGATGGAATAAACAAGTTTCAAGTGTCATGCATAAATCACCTCAAACTGGGTAAAGTCTTTTTAAGCTTAGCAAACCACCTTCAGTTATAAAAATCTTCAAAGACATATGTTTAACAAGAGTAAATTTGGAAAGCCATTTTTCTATTTGTTCATGTTAAAATAATTCTCATGTTTTTGTACTACAAACAACCAAACAAAAAGAAACAAAACAGAAAAACAAGAAATCCTTGTATTGATTTCATATATATGTAGGCTTTATTCTTCAATAGTAAATGGAAATTGCACAAGATAAAAATCTTGTTTCAAAACTTCTATATAACTTTTATTATAAATTATGTTACAGTCTTCAGTAAGTAGAGGTGGGACTAATTGGGTACTTTTCAGTAGACAGGTTAGAGTTCACCTTTTTTCATAATGTATATTATCTGTTGGTTCATTCATTTGCCCGTTTATTTAATTTTTTATTCATTGATATCAAAAATACGTTGAGTATCTGCTATATTCTATGCACTGTATTAAATCCTGGGAATTTATTAGTGATTAAGACACAATCCTTTTCTTCAAGGAGTTTATAATTTATAGTAATAAACAAACTTTAGACTGAATCATATGTAAAAGCTGTATTTATAGTTAAAAATGGCTGGATATTGGCAATTTAATGCATATGCAATTTTAATTCAGAGTAATAAATCTATAATAACTATAAGTGTATGTTGCTGCTATGAGATTATATATACTACCCTCATTTATCCTGGAAGGCTTCTTGAAATGAGGCCTAAGCTTAAATCTCTAGGGAGAATAAATTAGGTGAAGATTAAATAGTGTTCTAGGTAGAGAAGTCAACCTGTCAGTGAAGCTGTTACAAATTAATTGCCTCTGACCTGCATGTGAAATTTGGAGATCTACCTTTTAATAGTAAGCACTTAGGATTTCATTACATAAGCTGGAAACCACTAGCCTAAGGCTGTCTATCAGTTCTTACATATTGCACTGCAACCTAATTTAGTAATAAACAAACCAAAACCTAATATATTTTTTGTAACAAATAGCCAGGTTTCAGCCAACCACAACTGGCTGAGCTTCGGCCAATCACAAGCAGCCAACTAATCAGACATGCCCAAGTAAGGTAGATGCCCAGCTGCCTAGCTGTAGCCAATAGGTGATGTCTCTATTTTGCTTCCATGCTTAGCCTGTAAATGCTTATTGCTCACACTTCTGGGTGGAGCTTTCTGAACCTCCTCTGGTTCTGAGTGTTGCTCAATTCATTAATCGTTCTTTGCTATAATAAATTCTGTTAAATTTATTGTGTCTAAGGCTTTTGTTTTAATTATATATAGAACAATGCCATCATTGGTGGTGTTTACTATTTTTTAAGTTTTCATATACTTACTACATGAAATAAGAGTTATCTAGAAGAAGGAAAGAAAGAAGAAAAAAAGGAAAGAAGAAGAGAGGAAAAAAACAATAGAACAAGAGGAAGAGAAAAGAGCAAAGTGTAGTCTTTGGCATCAGACCAAGGTTTGAAATTCAGATCCACCACCTTTACGCTTATAACTTTGAGCCATTTACTTAACCTATCTGAATCCTAGCTTTTCATCTTTAAAAAAGCAACAGTAATTGGAACCTTTGTACACTGTTGTAGTAATGAAAAACTAGGAAATTCATCAAAAAAATAAAAAATGGAACTACTTACCATGTATTTAGCAATACTCCAATATTCACTGCAGCATTTTTCATAACAGCCGAGATATGGAAATAACCTAAGTGTCCATCAATGGATGAATGGATAAAGAAAATGCGATACATACATACAGTGGAAAATTACTCAGCCTAAGAAGGAAATCCTGCAATATGTGACAATATGGATAAACCTGGAGATCATTATAAGAGCAGAAATACAACAGTTACAGATGGACAAATACTGTATGACTCCACATATGTGAGGTATTCTAAAATAGCCAAACTCATAGAAGGTAAGTAAAACGATGGTTGCCAGGGGTTATGGGGAGGGGGAAACAAGGAGTTGCTATTCAATGACTATAAAGTTTCAGTTATACAATGAATAAGTTCCTGACATCTGCTATATATTATGCCTGTAGTTAACAATACTATATTGTAGACTTAAAATTTTGTTAAAAGGGTAGATCTCATGTTAAATGTTCTTACTACAATTTAAAAAAAGACAATGATAGCAGATACAGTATTGTAGAGATGATTAAAAACAATATATATACAAAACACTAACACCTTGACTAACACAGATCAACAGAGCCTCAATACACAATAGTCATTTAGTAATATTATAAATGTGTTTACTAATAAAAAGAAGAGGGAAATCAATAAACAACCATAATATTTGGGCCTTACCACTTTCACAAGCAAAAACTAACATAAAAGTATAAATAAAATGTATCCAGAATAAATTCTAAATGATGTATAAAGTTGTAGGTGTGCTTCTCAATCCCCATTTACCCAGTTTTATCTCTCCCACTTCCTCCCCCTGTTAATACTTTCTTTTTTTATATATTTTGGGGGATAAAGAAAATACAAAAAGAAAACATTTTATTATTTATTTATTTATTTTGCATAACTGTGGCATGCTATATACAAAGTTCTACTTTCCTTCAGGTAATATATACTGAATAGCTTTATATTTTGTATATACCGAGTTTCCTCATTCTTTTTATATACCTGAATGGTATTTCTACTTTATGGATGTAACATAATTTAACAGGTTCAACAATATGCAATTGCTGATAATTAACTGTTTTAGATCTATGGAAACAACAATTTCATACAATTTGTCATATATAATGAATTCCCTACTTAGAAATATTTTATATTTCATAAACAAAGTTTTATTACCATTCTAGTATGTTTATTGATAACATGCTGTCTGAGGCTACTTTTGTGCAACAGTGTTGAGTAGTTGTGATACAGATTGGATAACCTACAAAGCTATAATAAAATATTTACTATTTGAATAAAAATTTGAATATTTACTATTTTACTATAGTAAAATAGTTACTATATTTTAATATTGAATAAAATATTTACTATCTGAAGTAAAAACTTAAACCCTTATTGTAAAGAAATTGTCTTCTATTTGAAAAATCAGGTGGTACTATACAGAAATTTCTTTAACTGTAAAATTCATCTTCTGTTAATGGAGAGAGTTGTTAGCAGCTATAATGCTTCAAATACGAAAAGTGAAGACATGCAATTAAAATACCAATTCATTTAGAGTAACAGTCACTGATGTCAATGAAAAGTCTTGTCACCATTTTGTCTTTGGACACAAACTTCTTAAAGATCTAGTAAGTCTGAAATAGGGGCTGATAGGTTTTTAGCAAATTTGTGTCTTCTGTTTCTAATCTGGTCAGTGACATTGCTACCGCTCCCATGGTAGACAGTAAGTGTCAAAAATAGTTTGTGCATATTACATCTTCTTCATTAACTTTCCACAAAATGAAAATTCAGCCTCTAATATTTAGTTAACATGTATTTTCTATGATTCACTGTTATGAAAAGAGTTTATTGGAAAAAACAATTTAATAAATATTATCATCAATAGCATGTGATTTTAGATTTATAGCATATAAAAAGTAATCAAACTACAAGTAAAAGCTTTTAGATTATTCTCACCACTTTCTATGCCATGACTGTTCAGCTTCTATTTCACACTTATATTTCACTTATACCTGTTCTTTAATTTCCCTTGTATCCCATCTAACACACTGCTGGGCAGCCTTGTGGCTCTTGTATCTCACAAGGCGTGGGACAGTTCTCAGCACAAATGATTAGATCCCAAAATGTAGACAGAGGCAGCTGTTCCCAATATATTTCCTAAAACTGAGACCTGAAGGAGTTAGCTGCCCCTGGCTACTCTTGTTCTCATGTTATTTGTTTTATTAGTGAGCAGTCAGCATGCAGTCCTTGCAAAGAAAGTGTTAGTTACTTTGGGTCTGGAAAAGCTTGAGAAAATAGAAAAAGATTAGCATATGTTAAAGCAAAAATTATATCACTGCATAGCTAATGATGTCCAAATTCTCCACTAATCGTTCCATAAGAATAGATTTTGCAGAACTATCATGAAGGTTCTAGGCATTTCTTGGTAACTTTTAGTGACTGCTCTTGTGCTAAGGCAGTTCAGTTCTATTAACTTCAAGAGGCAGAAAGCTACTGCCAGGTTCATAATAGCTCAGAGTTCGTCAGCCCTGCTTCACCTCTGCAGTCCATGTACCTATATAGCTCTTAGAGAAGGTGGCTCAAGGCAGGGAATCTTTTTATCGGTCAAATTTACCTTGACAACTGAAAAAGTATGAGTGATGAAAAAGGAGGCTAAGAAATTCAATGCCGTGAGTAATTCTGAGAGGGATGAAGATGACTTGTTCTTCTCCATGTGGGGAAAGAAATATGAAATATTAGCAAACTCGAAGGAGTATTAAAATTTCCATTCATACTCACTTTTAAGAAAAACACTGAGCTGGATAAATAAAACATCTCTACTGGCCAAGTTCTGTGTGGCTATCATAAGTCAATGGCCTCTGAATTCAACCTTTCATTCCACAAATGAGGAAATAGATGCCAAGAAAATTTAAGTGACATGGCTAAGGGATATGACTAATCAGTAACCATACTAGGATTAGAAGGTGCATATTCTTCCTATAATTGCAAAACTATTGCTAACCCATGGGTAGCCTTGGTATTCATAAATGCTTCCCAGTATGTTTTAATGCATTTATATTTCCTGAATGAGACTTCTTTTGGAACCATATGTTCTATAAATTAATCCCTCTCTTTGTAAAATACTACATTAATCCCAAATTGGCAAGAAACCACAGCCCCTCTTAAATAGTACATCTCACCAAGGCTTAACAAAAAGGCCATGTGAGTATTCTCAAAAGCTCTTGATCCCATTCTTGCAAACTTGGCCCTTCTAAATATACCTCAGCAAGGACAGTGTGCTGATTATGCAAATGAATTCGCTGTTTTCTGGGTCACAGCAGGCCTTTTACATAGAATGCATTAACGGGAGTATCACAGGGTTCTTGTTGCCAAAACGTAAATGGAATCTACTGAAAAACTTGACTGGAGATGAAAGATGTTATGTCACTTTTATCTTCTCACTCACTTAAAAGAGCCATGACCTGAGACAGCGTTCTGCCACCCTGGAAATAACAGTCATTTTGGCTTCTAAGCTAGATGAGTTAAAAAAAATTATAGGCTAAAATTTATTCTTCCTATTCCATCATTAGCTCTGTACAGTTTTGCAATCTGGGTTTCAGATTCCTCACCTGAGTAACTATTTTGAAGTGGGGATAAGGAATAGATATTTAACTATGATAGCTAACACCTTGTGAATGTACCCAGAGAGGAATTGATCAAATGATGCTGTTTCATTTCCTCAGATACAAAACAGCAATGGCATTGCTATTATTTAAAATCTTTGGGAGGGGTGATCATATATTCTTAAGTGTTAATAAAATCCACTAGAATTCTAACATAAAGCACTTTTTATTTCACAATTTCTCTTCCACTGGCTCAAATTATATCCTCTGTATATGTAGATTTCCATGTGTACGGAAAGGAGTACACTATTTTGATAAGGTGAAGGAAACACTGGGCATGGACCGAACAAGTAGAAACCAGTGCTGGTTCTGCTATTTACACCTGTGGTGCCATGAACCTTGTTGAGCCTCAATGATCACCATAAAAATGAAGTAACCATTATTCTATATAAAAGATGTTGCTGTATCAACAACAACAAAAGGAAACAAAAAGTAAGACACTGTTGTTATAGTGTGTGAACTAAAAGTTAAATCCTAAACTCTCCGCTAAGAGGGCCCCAGAAACACCTTAAGTCATGATGGGATGGGAGAGAGAAAGCACAGTGACATGGGTCTGATTTCCCTTCATAAATATTCATGACTCCTCCTATAGCTTGTTGAGTATGTATATTTGACCACCCTGCTCAGTATAAAATCCTGTTCCCTTTTGTCTCTTCTTTGAAACATGTGTGCCTGGCTTCTGGCCCACAGCTCTGCTCCCAAACCTGTTGGAATGGCTTTCCAACATTCCACTACCCTTTATGAGAAATGAAACTCTCCTTTATCCAAAGTATAAACCTCACAAATTTTTTTTAGTTAACTGGTGGCAAATATAGCAGTGTAAGAACACTGAGGTTACATAAACATATTTTGTTGTTCATTCTTTCTGCCCTTTTCTCCCTTGTCTACCTTTGGAGAAATTTTAGGGAAAAAATTGGTCCCCTCTCTGGAAGAAAAAGGAAATAAAATTTCGAGACCCTCTGAATTTATTATGCCAAAGGGAAGTTAAGCCCTAGAGACTGAGTCACATAACATAATTGCAATTCTACTTCCTGGATTATAGCTTAACTCTCTTCCTCATTGTTTTTGTTCTATAAATGACTAGGAGAGATCAGAGTCCGGACCTCCCCACTTTCTGAACACTGATTTTTGTTATAGATTAACTACCTCCTTTATTGTCTAAGTCAGACCAAATGGCGACCAAGACCCCATGACAGTGACATCTCCAGTGTGGAGGGAGGGTTAACTATATCTTTCCTGAAAGAAAAAGACCACCTCAGCTAATCAGATTCTTGTAACTATACATTAAGCCTTACATAGAAAGATGTTGGAATTCTGTCAAACTTTCCTAAGCTTTGTCTATACAAGCAATCTCCAAATTCTACACTTTGGAACACCGACTTTCATTCTTCGGATTCTATGCTTTATAGACAGCATATCCTCACTTTGAGCTTGGATAAACTCTCTTTAAACTAGATTCTGACGCTTTATTAGGGTCAGAATAATTATTTTAGGTTGACACGGAGAAACTTTTATTTAAAGCATTAAAACCTTGCATTTAATACAACATTAAAGAACACTTTTAGCAACATATACTAAACAAACTTGCAGTTGTAAGATGAATACATTCTGAATGCCGAATGCACAAAATAGTTACTATAGTTAATAATGCATCACATACTTGAGATTTGCTAAGAGAGTACATCTTAAGTATTCTCATCACATCTCTGGAGTTAATATCTAGACTCATTTAATGACAATAACAGTTTTGACCCCTGCCTGAAATATCTGAAGTTTGACATCAACTGCAGATGAAAGCTGTGAGGGAAACAACAGACCCTTGTTCAAATAGGATGTAACAATTTTCCATTCAAGGTGAATCACTGACAAATCTGTACAGGAGAGAAACTCTGCAAAGTATCATCTGTGGCTGAGCCCAGCACAATTCAACAAAAATTGTGCTTTGGTTTATTTTTTGTTTCAAAATGTGTTCGAATATGTGGTTTTTTTTGCCTTCTACCCACTCATTTCCCTGTCTGTAAACTCTTTTCTTTTTTACCAGAAGTGGTTTTGGCAGAACAAAGGTGTCAAAAAAATAAAATAAAATAAATGCAGGCAGGCAGACACAATGTTAGTTGAATACATAATAGCAGTCAGCAGCATGACTCAGCCAAAGGCAGCATAGTCATTAAGTCCCAGAAAATTTCTTCAATTTAGAAAAATAAGCATATACTAAGGTAAAATAATGAAAACAGGATTACAAAATTAACAAATTATAGAATTTCTTCATTCAGAGATGCCTTTAATTCTCCCTTGGGACTTGAGATCATTGAAAATGCTTATATTCACAAATGACCTCCAAGACAAAGGATATGGAATGAATATAGCAGGTATCTTTGTAACTATGAGGCCTAGTGATACCGTTTTAGATAAATAAATGCAACCAATGTTGACCGAATACCTACAATATGTAACACTGAACATGTAACAATTGTTGGGCAAGTGGAAGAGGGCTTTGGAATGTCACTGGTATGTGTGTGTATTGAGGTTGGTGAATGGATGCACTTTTTAGCATAATCAAGTCGAAGATACTTTAAAGGAGGAATGCACATCTCCTATGCAGCTCTGGTTCAGTTTTTTGGCAGGTTTTCTAATCCTCACAGTCCTGTATTTTTTATTTGGTTTTTGTTTGTTTTTCTTTGGAGGAAGGTTAAGTAATAACTAAGGTTAGGGAATTTTCAACACGTTTTTTTCTCCACTCACCAGGCCCCAAGAAACATCCTTTCCTATCCAGGGGTCCTCAAACTTTTTAAACAGGGGGCCAGTTCACTGTCCACAGACCTTTGGAGGGCCATTGGAGAGTGCGGTGCACATTCCACACATGCGCACTGTGGGCTTGGGACCAGTCGGCTGCTAAGCAGGACAGGCAGCAGCGGCAAAAACACCTGTCAAGCAGGATAAATGTCCTCTGTGGGCTGCATGTGGCCCGCGGGCTGTAGTTTGAGGACGACTGCTATAGCCTGTAGCAGAGATTTGGCTACGCAATTTACAAGATATAAGAGGGACATTGGTACATAACAACTTCTGAGGGAAGGGAGTCGTAAGTTTATAAAGGTATAGGGTTGTGGCAAAATAAATGGGAAGTTTAGGAGATATTGAGAGAAGCACATTTCTTATTCAAGAGGTAAACTTTGAGAATAAAAGTTAGGGGGTAAAATTAGGAAATATTCATGTGAGAATTTCTGGAGGCTAAGGGTTGTCCAATTAACCTCCAAAATCCTTGCAGACAGGCATTTTTGTAGGGTACAAAGATACAGATTAGTTAGTAGTAAAGAATAATTTTTGAAAACATAAAATAGGATTCTTATGCAAATATAAAATGAAGGTACACTAAAGATTTCAACTAATTTCTAAACAAGGAAGCAATAAGATAAGGTTCAAAAGAGTTTGTAGAATCGAAATATAAATAGTCAGGAGGAATGCTGAAGTGAATTTGCTAATAGAAGCAAAACTGCCTAATATCTTATTGGGCAATAAATTGTAATGCTTGTGTTATTGTTTCAACCAGGAGGGATTCAATTTTATCTCTGCTGGATAAAATTCATTTGCATAGTTATGAATAGGAACCATTTGTATTGCCATGGAGAGGAATCATTTGTAATTTCTACATTTAGTCTCTAAACCTACAAAACATACAATATCCTAGGTCAATAGAAAATTAATAAAAATTACACTCTCCTAGAGAATTAGGTTATCCTTCAAGGGTCCACCAGGCAACAGTGAGCATGCCACTGAAAGGCCACTTAATGGTATCTTTTGCCCATTTCCAAACTTAGACTTTTTCTTAATCTTAAACTACATGAACAACTTTTTTTTTAATTCTTCTCTTTACAGTTTGGCATTAATAAAAAAAAAAATTGCTCAAATCTTTATGAAGGGTCAGAATCTACATTCACTTTGGAACACTAGCCAATGAGCTACCCAGAATGGAGAAGGGCATGACCCCTATTCTCCAGTAGCCAGCAGACCTCTGAAAGAAAGTTTATTTCCTTGACTTTCCTCTCCCTAGGACATAATTATCAACATATTCTATAGAACAAAATAAAATATCCTTGTGCAGGGTATTATGATGCAAGGGGCAGATTTCATAGATGACCTAATAGAGCATTACGGGAATGTACTCTTCATCATCTGAACTCTGTCTAGTCTACTCAAGATGTTCTTTATATTTAAGAGTCCTGGCTGCTTTTTTAATAAGACACTTGCGTCTCATGAATTTATTATTTTCCATCTCTCCATCTGAAGGCACACTGTTCTTATGATTTTTTGGTATAATATAGCATTGAGTAGGTCCCAAGGTAGAACTCAACCTGGGTAGGCACAGGGGTCTTGAGCAAAAAATACAAGGGCAGCATATTTGAGAAAGGTAGCTGGGCCAGACCTAGGGGAAAGGAACTAAGTATAGCAGACCACAAAGAGTATATTAAGCAGTCTAAAACTTTGTGGCATAAAAATAGGCAAAATGAAGTCAGACAAAATTTAGGAAATAATCAATATTAGAAGGTTCAGTTCACCAACAAGGAACTATTGGAAAAGATTCCATTCACAAATCAGGCTGATGGCAAATGTAAATCTTACCATCTGTGGATTCAGAGAACGGAATGTAGCTCCTTGGAAAGAAGACTGTAAAGATTTAATTCAGTCTTTGGTACTTATTCTAGAGAGAACACTAAGCAGGATAACCAAGGCCAAAACCATGGAAAGACAACTTGGTATGAGTAGACTTTAAGTAGTGTAGCTTTCTTAAAAATCATGCTTTATCCCAGGCGCATTTTATCTATACACTGTTGGCTTAAGAAAAACTTGGTGAGATGGACAGAGGATGGAAATGGACCAGGAAAGAGCCCTACAGACAAAACTAGATTCTTCAGTCCTTAGCTACGAAAAGTATGCTGGAATTACCACTTTTACTAAGGGTGGGTCTGAGACTTGGATGAAGAAGATTTTACAAAGTAGGGTGGGGATGAGTATGGATGGGAGTAGGAGTAGACTCACAATTATAAAATTCTGAAAGTAAAGGCACAAAGTACAAATCTGGAACTAGATAACATCTCGTTATTCTACTCTTTCTTTACCTTGAGCCAACTGTAATAGAGTAAAATGTCTTGTTGACCATCCTAACTAATATCCTGGGCTGCCTTAATTGGCTAGTGCTCTAGAAAGACTTGTACACGTGAGCTTACATTCATGCTATGTCTGTAAATTCTCTTTGCTATATCAACTTTTAATAAGTGATCATACCACTTTTTTAAAAACCCTTCTCCTTACAGGCTTAACTAAATTGATATATATTTCATTTTTTATAGCTCCCTCACCTCTTCTCCAGGTTTCAATCTTCAAGCTTTACAATTTGATATATCTTTTCCACTTATTGTCATGATTATTAATTCCATGGCTTTTGAAGTTAATGATCTTATATCTAGACCTTCTGTTGATCTAAGCCTAAGTTTTAATCTGTGTTTAAAATATTATTTCTACCCTGAGGCCTCTTATTCCCTGAACGTTTTTTATTATCTATTTTTTTTTAACTATGTTGTGCTGGATATAGCTTGTACTGATTCTACCAGCTACATGAGCTGATTGTTAATTATTTAGAAATTTTATGAGTGGGTTGTTAAATTTGTCTTGATGGTAGTATTTATAAAACGTCAATTGAAAGTTCCTTCAGCTGAAATGTCCATTTTATAGATGAAGAAACTAAGGTACACAAAGGTTTATTAATCTTTTCCCAAGATCAGAGAAGTTGTGGTGATAAAACTGGAATATGAGTCCTCTCTGTTCTAACCCATGCCCTGGGAATTTTATGATTCTTAATTACTATAAAAGAAGATTAAAGTGAAATTAATGCAGTTCCTCTTGTTTAATCTTATATGTTTATAGCTAAAAATAAGGAATATAATGGCACAATAATAATGTCTTTTAGTAAAAGATGGAGGATATGATCGTAAGAGGGTTTAGATGCTTCTGTCACTGACATAGCATTCAAATTGCAAAGCTCACTCTTTACAGAAATCGCATCTTCCTAAGCATTCCAATTGACTTTTATATGGTTGGTTCCAATTATGGGTATGGAACTTGATGGGTTAATGTCTCCTAATTAAAAAAAGTAACACAGTAAGCTAACATCACACTTCTATAAATTTCTACATTAAAATGATGATACTGTAGATACACTAAATGCAAAAAAAAAAAAAAAAAACCACAAAAAACGTATTTTGTAAAGTCTTAAAATATACAATGCAAATTGGGGACTTGTATTGTTTGTTGATATCTATCACTAGTAAATGTAACTAGTTGATTTCCCAACACTACCAAACCCCACATTCATCCTAAGTTATAACCTTCTACTTCACCCCACTTGCATTCTAGAGTAGTATGTTTCCCTTCCAAGACTAGCTAATTGTTCTTCTCAGAGGAAGTTGTCACCATCTTTCCTATGCCAGCTTTTGGCAGCATCTCCCCACACTTAAGCAATCTCAGCAGGAAACCCTATTATCTTTCCTGACTGTATGACTCAAATTGACCAGAAGTCCCAAACGATATCTCATATATTAGGTTTCTTTTCCCAGTAGCTTTCTTTATTCCCATTTGGAGCTTTTTTTCTATTAGAACCATGTGTGGCCCATTCTGTCAACTAACTTATGGGTCATTTAACCCCTAAACCTTAGCATTTAAAGCTAAAATTTATCAGGTTATGAAGACTCTTTGTATACTGGGAGGTCTTCCCACTCTCTCATTCCTGTCACTGAATTATTAATCAAAGCTCCTTGATTATGATTTGAACTTTCTTTTCTTCTCTGTTCCTTCATTATACTTTATACTGCTGCAATCTTAGTTCAAACCTATATTATATCATTTACCTCAACAATAACACCACCCTTTTTACATTAAGATTTTATCTCCATCATGTTTTTACATTGACTTTAGAATTATGGTTACAAAATGTAAATCATGTTCCGTTCAACCTATGCAGAGTAATTTTTGTATTCTCAGAATTCAAAACTATATGGATCAAAACTTATATATTTAAAATATTTGGATCCAAAGATAAACAATTATTCAAATATTTGTTATTAATAGTTTTCTTCTGGCTATTTTAATACTGTGTAAAAAATGCAGAAACATACAAATAATATTTAAAATTATTCCAAATACTATAATTCAGATAGAGCCTTTATTAACATGTTTAACTTTTTTCAATCTATACATATTTTTCTTGGGCTTCAAAGTTTCGTAATGTTATAAAACAGTCGAGCCCAGCCTAACGGTGGTTGCAATGAGCTTGTTCTCCAAAAGGATGAAACAAATGCAATTTACCTTCTTTAGAAATAGAGAACATTTAGTTTTTTTCTTCTATTTTGGTGAGAGTGACAACTCCTTTAAAATGTTAACTCTAAATTCATTCGCATTTAAACTTTCATTTTTATCACTTTATGCGCTCAAAAGTATTTACCCACACATTGTATGTGTTGCACATTGTAGTTTACACAATAGATGGCTGGGTTCTTGCTCTAGAGGACATACAGTCCAACAGGGGGAGTTGTACAAGTACCTAAATTGATTCTTGTCAAAACAAACTAGAATGGCACCATGGTAATTAGAAACAAAGTGACCAAGTGTTTCTGAAGAAGAAATTGCTTTCTCTCTCCTAAGGTCATGGAGACTTCATGCATCAGCAGAGGTTGAACTGAATTTTGGAGAAAAGGGAGAATTCAGAAAACATTAAGTACTAAAAGTGACTGGACTCACTATCTGAAAGTGATGAGAAAATGTAAAGACAACATTCAAAATATTGCCAGTATCTGAATTCGGGTTAACCAGGAGATTGGGATGTCTTGAAAAGTAAGAGAAAAGGGTTGGGAGTGGGGAGGAGAATTTTGATGAAAGACAACATTAGTTTCAGATATAGGGATTTTAAATATTAATCTACTCTTAATATGGAGGCATTTTTCAGTATCAGGTTCAACTTTTACTTTCAGAACTTCTTTATAAAGATTTTATTACTTTGGCTCAACTCTTCCTCCTTGAAAAGAAAATTTAGGCCATTTGTCACTGTCGTACTAATTTCCTTTTTTCACTTTATGTTCTTACTGCTAAGATATTTATATCCTGTAATCATGTCCTCCCTCTTTAGAGTGCATATGGTTGGTTCGCACAGATCCTTCCCCTGCATCCTGCCCTGTAATTTTTGTATTGTTTTGACTGTCCTCATTGATCTGGCTAGCCATGTATCATCCTGTAACTATCACCTTGCTAATACTATTCAGTCTGTGTCTGTTGGGAGGGCAGGGTGTTCACCTTAGAGAGGCAGGCTTGAAATCAAAGTGTGGTGAAATATTTTGTGTATCATACTTGGTGGAGGTGGGCAGTGGGCATACTGTAGTTCCTTTGAAATTACTCAATTTGGAAATCAAAGTTCAAAACTTGGGCAAGCTGCCATTTTCTGTTGTTACTGAGTGATCTATCAAGGTGAGGTAAAACAAATCAGCATATTTGTTTTAGTGTATTGAATGACCCTGTTCCTTCTACTTGATTAAAGGGGATTCTCAAAGTACTATTTTACAATCCAATGATTGTTCCAAACTGAATTATAATTGCCGTCGCCCTAATCTACTATTCATGCACTGACTTGGTATTATAGACGTGAAATATAAAATAATTTTTCACAATAGGGCAATGATTTCTCAGTTATAATTCTGATTCCAATATTGTCCCTCTATATTTTCTCTGATAACTGTGTACCAGGAGAAGGAATGAGGACAGAGCCAACTTGATGTTTATTTACATAATTACACAGTGATGTACAAGTTACCTGGTATTTATATAACGCCATGTTTGCTTCCAAGTTTTTTTGCCCTTAATATTAACATCGTCAACAATAACAAAGAGACTTTGTTTTTGGAATGCTGGAAACTGGCACTGACTTACCTAAGATTTGTTCACTCTTTTAGAGTTTAAATATTGAAAACCCATGTGACTGAGCAGTCTGGTGACATTCCAACTTTCCAGTGTTGCTGTACATAATTCTGAACCCTCTGTGTCCTCTTTCTAAAGTGCCTCATTCCCCTAACCAGAGATTTCTCAATAATGTGTTCTTGATTACATTCTCCCTCTTTACAATAGTAATGCTTAACTGTCTGTCTCTTTACTGTCAGGCCCTCTAATCCATATGCTGGTTTTAATGTTCAGCTGGTGTCTGCAGCCCCACCGAGACAAGGCCGGCTGAACCACCAGAAGGGCAGGACTGGCGCTGGAAAGAGGTCTGCACCAGATGAAAGGTCAGGCAGACTGCATCAGACTTGCAGCAGTTTCTCAGCAAATAATTCTAAAACATGGGGACTGTGCATTAGGAGGAACTTTTACTGGTTTCTGGTACCAACAGACTGCCTCTGTATCACTGAAAAAAGGCAAAGAGAAAAGGGATAAAAAAACCCCAAAAAAACCCAGCAGTGCTTGATTACTTTGGGGGGGGGGAATAAGGCATTTTAAAATAACACAAAACTGCTCTATGTCATCCATATTAAAATAAAAAATAATCATCCTTTTGAAATACTCTATGTCTTGCTTTGACTCTAACTTTTGAATGTTTACTTTTTAGTTGTTAATCTTTTTTTAATTTTATCATTATTATGGGGGTACAAATATTGTTAAGGTCACATATATTGCCCTTGCCACCATCTAGTGTGTCCATCCTCCAGGTAGTGGGCATTAATCTTCACTCACAGGTCCTGACTGTCAAACTCAGTCCAGGGTTTTGTACTAAAGTCTGCTATTCTTGCATTGACTTGGTACAGATATTTATGAAACCAAAGTATTTCCCCACAGATGGGACGTTAAAGGAAGGCTGTGAAGTACAGATAAACATAAACCCACATACTTCTAGGTGACAAATGCTTTCCTACACTAAAATGTTGAAAACATATGTTTTCCTGTTTAAAAAGTTTATTGAAACTGAAACACAAATTCTATCTATTGGCCTTCTTAGTAAGATATTATTTATATTTGCTAAGGTTTTTGACTCATAAAATATGTATTTTCAGAGGACAGGCAAATAAATGATATAGAAGGTCTATAAGCTTCAGATAATTTTTCTAAATTCATAAACTAGATTGATTTACAAATTACTGACTCAATATTTAGATCCATTTCCATTCACCAGGACTGAAAATTCCCATAAAGCATGGAAAAGTGTTGTGATATTCTGGAAAAGCGGACATGAAAACTTGAGAGGCAGAAAAACTGTAGCTTTCACGGTCTACAATATGACACTATAAAACTTGGTTCTGTTTCTCTCTCTGAATAAGTTGCCAGAAACCCTGAAGCCAAATATTTCGTAAGTGTACAAATAATCAAGATGTGTATTTTGTGTACTAACCTTATTCACAATGCATTTCTTTTTCCCTTATCTTTTCTCTTTTTAAACATATTTTAAATTGATTTTTACTTACATTGCTTATAATTATTTTTAAACCTTGTTTGTAGCTAAAAGTGTGATAAATAGATACAATTTTAAAATTTTACTTATGAAAACAAATTTTCCATATTATACATTCCAACAATTTTAAACGATGTCTTACAAATAATAATTAGCATAAAATTAGTATGATATAAATTTATTAATACTTCTCAATCTCTCTGAAAAGTGACAATAGAAGATTCTAAATCTTAAGGTTCCAGAATGGTATCAGGATTTAATTCCAGGTTGGGCTAAGGACCCAGTAAAATTTTCTAACATTTTTACACCAGGGATAGGATTTTCACAGTCAAAATACAAATCAGTAAAGCCAAAGAAGCCAGGGTGAACAGAATACTTCAGTGACTATTTCAGGACCTGAGGCAATTTATGTTTGGCATTGATGGGTTTCTCATAACATCTTTTTTTCTTTAGCTCTTTAGGGGCCTCCTACTCAGTTCAATGACATTTACTGAACATCCTTAAATTATACAGCATTATAGTTCAGTCTTGAGGTATGCCTGTTAATTTCTATGTTAATTTGTTAATTTCTGGCACAGCTTATTTAAAATTGTTGAGAGGGTAGGGATCAGATATTTCAACAATGGTAGATGTCTCTAGAAATTTTAAAGAGTTCTGTAATGTTAAGCATTGTAGAAGCTGTATTTTTCCCTAGATATCAGTGGAGGGTTTCCCCATATTATGCCTCTGAACATACTATTTGTGGTCAATCGCCACAGTTCTTTGCAGCTTCTATCCTGAGGCAATGACATCTATTTCTTTACTTCTTTGAATTTGGACTGGTCTTGCAATTTACTTTGGCCAAGAGAATGCAATAGAATCCAAGTTGTGTAAGACTGAACCTGATATTCCAGAGGCTTTTCACATTTCTGCTGACTCTCTTGGACCCCTGTTACCACCTTATTAAGTCTCATCCTGCTGGAGGATAAAAGACACAGAGAGCCATCTCAACTGAGACTAGCCCACAGTCAACCCCAAGGTGATTGCCAAGTGTCTGTAGACGATGAGAGAACCCAGACGAAATGAACCTAATCAGGCCTAGATCAGCAGGAATATCTAGCTGACCCAAAATTCATAACCAATAATAGAGGATTGTTGTCTTAAGTCATTAAGTTTGGGGATGCTTATGTATGGCAATAGACAACTGATTACATTGCTTTCAGATCCTCTGAAAGTGACCTATCTTTAACTATTCTGTCCTCCCCATGATGATGCCTGTGAGTTTGAACTGTCATAAACTTAGAGGTAGTTATGTAAAAGGGAAGCTTCTAGGCCCTATCAAGATGCTTTTGAGTACAAACAATCTTGCTATTCTAGAGTGGCTAAAGACTCAAGAGAATACTTTTTCTGATTTCTCAAAACACACTGCCTAAATATAGTCCCAAGACTGCCAATCCATATATAAATATCCAGCAAAAGCAATTCCATCCCTTCCTTTTGCTGTTTGTTCTATTACTTAATAAAATTTACCTTTGAGAAGTTTGCTTTTGTGCCTTGCCTAAAGTTCCCTTTTTGGATTTTAAACTCGTATTCCTTAGTTTTTGTCCAGAATTGAAACTCATTGGCTTCAAGTACCCTAAAGTGTCCATCACTTGCTCTGTAAATACAATCAGTGGTACCAAGGGCATGGTCAGTGACTTCCCCATCGTATATCGAGTTTCCATTTTGTGCTTGCTTAGAGAAAGAAAATACTGTGATGGGTCTAAAGTTAATACCTGTAGCACCTATTCTGTATTCATTGCTGAAATATACTAGAGAACATCAGAGACAACATAACTCATAAATATAGGAATGTACATTTAAACCTATAGTTAAAATAAACATACCAAGGAAAACATTCTAGTATTTGACTACCTTCCTAGATTTCCAATTTCATTTTGAAAGCCACTAGAAATATGCCTTTTTGGTTCATAGGAGAGAGAAAAGCAGCTAGTTCCTGGCAAACTAATGTAACCTACCTGGAGATTTGTTTCAATATTCCTTGAACCTCTCTTTAGTCTCCTTCGTCCACAATTGGTCCCAATAGTGCTATTCTCAGTTCAATCCTTCAACGTGTTTACTCCATCTATAACTACTCTCCAGAAGAAGAGCTCTACAGATTATTTATCCCTTTTATGGGCCCAATTTTGTCCAGATAACCCATCAACACTTCTCATATAGTATCAGTTACCTGCCAACTCCATTTTTACCCAAGACACTTTCTGAAGAAAGATCTCCCCTTTTTTGCTGGCTATATTCTAACCAGCTCAGTGTCTCATTCCTAGCTATAAGCAGGTTAGGTCCTCTACATAGTCATTCTATACTCTTTTTATAGCTTCCTGCTTAATGGGGAGGAGAGGAAAGAGGCAGGTGGATCTCCAACCTCCAGGATGAGTTGTACTTTCCATTCTACTTGGCTCCTCACTGTAACAAGTTATGAATATTTTGTGGTTTGCCCCTCTGAAATCTCTGAGGAGGAATAATTCTTTTTTTCAGTTGCTTGAACCATTCAGATTCAACAAAGCCATTTTGTGTATAATGACATCTGTTAAGTGTATGATTCTAGAATATAGGCACCTGAAATCTTTTAGTTGCAATGGAAATTTGAGTAAGGGGACAAGTTGTCAAGTGGATATGGCTTTTGCCCAAATAGAAGTCTTGGATTTTCTGGGCGCATGGCCCTGCCAATGGTGCTATAGTCAACTAAATAGACATGAGGTCAAAAAGGGAACAAAAAATAGAATCCTAGGTTAATAATACTGAGCCCAAGGCAAGAGTAAGGAATGGGGAATTGCCTCGTGTGCACATAAGGAATTGTTAACCTTGGTCCTGGTGACTTGGAAAAATTCATGAATAATTTCAAAATGCTTTACTCTTGGTAACCCACTAAAAGGTAGGCTGCATTCCAAGAATATTACAGTCAGCATGATATTATATATGCACAATTAATGTAAGCATAAAATTTTGAAATGCTGGTGCCAAGGCCAATTCCAGCTGATGTAATTTTCT
Organism: Mirza zaza; assembly: GCA_008750895.1. Taxonomy (NCBI): domain Eukaryota; kingdom Metazoa; phylum Chordata; class Mammalia; order Primates; family Cheirogaleidae; genus Mirza; species Mirza zaza. Next base: position 43,995 of record VSMD01043979.1, read on the forward strand.
CAGATTAAGTTTCAATGAGTGTAACACTTCAAAGAAAATTATATTATGACATAAAAGAAAAAACTCTATTGCAAAGGCAGATCATAGCTCCTTTTGTAATAAAAAGGAATAAAAAGGAATACTGATTAGTAGCAATGAGTAAAATCCCCCATGTGCTAAAGCATAAGATACAGGAGGATAATTTTCACCCACTAGGTTCTAAAATTGCTTACATAAATCTCCCACTTACATATGTAAACTGGGTTACATGTTGTGTGAGGAAAAATTAAGGATTAAGCAAGAAAAATGCACATTAAATTTAAGGTTGCAATGTTAGAGGTTGAACTGAAGTTGTTTGAACATTTGGTCTTGGAGCTGTTCAATGGTGGCTTCAAACATAAAGAAAGGGAGGGGCCTGAAGGTGAACTCCAACATCAGCATCCATTTGTGCATACTTGACATTGGCCCTGAACAACTGAAAGAATTCTAAATGTCTCCCTAAGTCGGACTTTCTCCAACTGTGTGGAAGAATCACTGCAGCAGGATCACCTGGGCTGCTTATTAAAAATGCAGACTCCAGATTTCACCTCAAATAAATCCCTCGTGGATGAAGCTTGAGAAAATGCATTTTTAGCAAGCTGTCAGGGTGGTGATTATGCACACTGGAGTTTGAGTGCCACTCCCTTGTGGAACATTAGGGTATGCGATTTTATAAAATACAGTTTCTTAGGCTTAATAGATAATATGATGATAAGAGTAGTGAGAAATAGGAATATGTACATTATTCAGGTACCAGTTGCTTCAGCTGTTAGAGAGTAGTCAAAGTACATAAGTCTGTCTCAGTCATTTTCCTTCCTTAACTTCAACTCAAAACAGTCTTCTACTGGTCCAGCCCTTCTTGCCATCCAGGCTTGACAACCAAATTTCTCTAACTGATTGGCACCATCAGTAAAACCCAAGGATTTTCTAATCTGTAAAACTCGTCACTGCCATTTTTTTTTCATTTTTACCTTTTTTGTACTCATCCATTTTAAAGTTCAAATCCATTTCATACTTGATATCAACATTTTGTGCCCATGCATTCATACATATTTGCTTATGTACCTCTCTGGAAAGAGATACTAGGCAGACCTGGTGACTGGGAATATTTCCTGGAAGTAGATGATTGGAAGATAACTGATACTTTTTAAATGTTATGAATGTACATATTGCCCATTCTATACGCTGATCAAATTAATTTTAAAATATGATAAAAATTAACTCTCTGTTCTATATCCTACATAATACTAAACTCCTTAATGACTTAGGCCTTTGAATTTTCTTTCTTTTCTAACCCCAATAAGTCTGTGTAGAAATTGGAAGTTCCATAAATGTTGTTGAGAGTTTTGAAACAGATGAAAGTAATTTCAAATTGCAGGTTTGTACTTTTAAAAAATGTATTATTTTGAGACTTAAGTGTTTTTCCTTCAAAGGAAAATAACATAATTCACTTCAAACACACTTTAAAGGAGATAAAATTCTCTAAAAGATGGACTAGTGAAGATATTTTAAAACCTCATACTAATTAATAAATACTCTGGCTGCAATACCTGGGGCTAGGGTTGAATCACAACCTGCTCCATATTAGCTCTGAAGCTTCAGAAAGTTCACGTTTTGCTTGTGCACTTAAAATAGTATCACCAAGGAGCAAATCTAAACAAATAAATGTTTGTAAATGCCTTATGTCAGTTCAATACTGTGCAGTATCCTTAATTCATCTGGTTAAGCCATTAAGCTGACAGAGTATTTTTATCTTTAAATAAATTTCTAAAAATTGCACAAATCTAGGTGATGGCAGGAAAAAATATTGTTGATACCTTTTTGGGGGGCTTAGTCATTGTGAATAACAAATTCATATGAGTATTAAGTGGGAAAAAAAGTTGAAACTTCTGACAAACATCAAGCCATTATCAAACCAAAGGTGCACAGACTGAATATGTTTAAAATACCAAATAGGATCAGCACAGGTAATTAAATCCTGAATTAAGTTTCTGATTATTTCAATCTATGCTAATCTTTTCCTCCTCTAAAATTTTATAGTAAATTTTTATCTGAATGCACATAACCATTCCTTAAATACTATTTTATGAAAATATATAAACATATAACTATATGTTTAAAATATAAATATATAGGCATATATCGTTAGTAAGCTTATAGCACAAGGAAACATGCAAAAAAACACTGCTTAAGAGAAAGTTCCATTAACTGTTATGACAGTCAATTGTCTTCCCAAGTCAACATAGAGATTTATAAGCCAATAGAATATAAACCCAATATTCTTTCTGCATCCCCATTTTCTTCTACCTAGCTATTTCCTGCCTAGAATTTTACCAGTTCTTTAATACTTGTTCATATTTAGAGGGCTGGTTGCCTTGGTATTGCTTTTAAAAATTTACCTTTCTTGGGACAGATTTAATTTTTAGACAGAAGAATATATTTCAAGAAGGTTTAACATTAAATATTTGTGCTCATTATGTTTTCGAAGCAATAAAAATATAACAGCACCGTTACCTTTATGTTCATTTCAATGACTTAGGGGCCATGTGAAAAATTTTTAACTTAAAGAAATCTGTTGACATTTCCATCACTTAAATGTAAATTTACTATTCAGGCTGACCAGTCCTAATTATATTTCAAGGGTAGTGTTCTTTACTTTATTACATATGAAATTAAAATATGCAGAGTCTTTCTTAAATAAGTTGGTTACTGTCACATTTTTCCAATGGAGAAACTGAGGCATACAGAATTGAGTTATGTTACACCAAATAACTCATCAACTTGAAGGCTGCTTTTAAAATAAGGGGGTAGTGGGGCAAATTACTAAAGTAACTGCTGTTTAGGCTCTGTACTCAAAAGGGTGGGACTCAGGAATCTCATTGTAAGCAGCAGTTCCCGGTAATTCTGTTACTATAAGATCACACTTTTTAAAATGTTGCTATGGAGAAACAAATGATACTTTATGCAGCATATCCTGTATAGGATAGATTTAAACATGGCTGGAAAAAATAAGAACAATTACACATCTTCTCTTCTGTTTCAATCATAGCTAAGGCACTGGTGTTAAAAATGGAAATAACATAGGTAACATTCCGCTAATAATCTAATGTCTTTTTTCTCCTGATGAAATAATTTTTCTACACTGGATAATATTGTAAAATAGAATTTTAAACTGGAATTTTTTTCACACAAATTCATGTTGTCATAGTCTTATTTCATGAACACTCTATCTTCAGAGAGAAGAATACAGAGTTTGTTGGGCCAATGGAAATAAAGACGGCTAAAATTTATTGGACACTCATTTATAGGACACTTCCAAATACATTACATGTATTAACTCTCAACCATCCTGTGAGTTGGTTGTTACTACCACGCTTTTACAGATGGAAAGAAGCCAAAAAATAACATAAGTATCTTGCTCTTGTAGAAGAGATGGTGCTAGGCTTGGAATATAGAGAATTAGGCTGCATGGTCTAGACCCTTAATCACTACACCACTATATGACCAGTATACTGTGTGTTTATTCATTTCTAATTTGAGGGAAATATGACAATTGGGAATAGCATCTGTGTGGGATTTAGAAAGAACCCTGATTGAGGTCAGGTTTCCTAAAAGCCAAGCACCAGGAACTTAGTGGCTTGAGATGACATAAATTTATTATTTTACAGTTCTGGAGGTCAGAACTCTGACATGGGTCTCACTAGACTAATATCAAGGTGTTGGCATGGATTGTGTTTTTTCCTCGCAGTGCTATGGGAGACTGTTCCCTTTTCTATCTTCTAGAAGCCGCCTGCATTCTTTGACTCACGATCCCCTTCTTCTGTCTTTAAAGCCAGCAATGTTGCATTTCTCTGGATGTTCTACTGTAGTTACATCTCCCTTTGACTTCCTCTTCTCTCTTCCACTTTTAGAGACCCCTGTGATTACACTGGATCCACCTTGATAATCCCGAATAATCTCCCTATTTTATGGTCTGCAGATTTAGCGATCTTAATTCCATGTGCAACTTTTCCCCTTTTCCAAATAACCTAACATATTCACTGGTAGGGGTTCCAGAAGTAGATATCTTTGGGGACCATTATTCTGTAAACCACAGGATTCTTCTTCAGGTGATTATTATGAGAATACTGTCCACAGAACAGGAGTGGGGAAGCGGGATAGGTCTGGAGAATGAAGCTAAACCAAGATGCGATCTCAGCTAAGGACCAGCTTCAGCCTGATCCCAACTGGAGGCTGTGGGGTACAAAGTGTACCACAAAGTTAGTCCAACCTTAGGCAAGGGGCTTGGTAGAGGTCTGGGGGTGGTCACAGCCTACAAGTTGAAGTGGCTTCATTTATCTAAAGGCAATCATCAAAAGTGCAGCTGTGAGGCTTTACAAGGTAACTAACTACACCTGGGAAATGGGTGCCAGTTCTGGTAAAGAGGACCTGGGAAGAGCACCAACATCATCCACTACAGACCATGGTATGTGTCTGTGTCCCCCAAAGGAAGATCTGTTGGAATCTTCAATCTCAGTATTTAAGAATGTGACCATATTTGGAAATAGGATTTTTACAGGAGTAATCAAGGGAAAATGAGGTTGCCTGCTAATCCAATAGGGCTATTGTCCTTATAAAAGGGGAATATGTGGACACAGAGACAGGCACGCACTGAGATTAGATGATGTGAAGACAGAGGACTACAGTGATGCATCTATAAACCAAGGAACACTCAAGACTACCAGAAGATAGGAAAGAGGCATGAAACACTTCCTTCCATAGTGTCTTCAGAGGGACCAGAGACCTACTGATTTCAGATTTCTAACCTCCAGTACTGTGAGACAATAAACCTCTGTCATTTGAAGTCACGCAGTTTGTGGTACTTTGTTATAGTAGCCCCAGAAAACCAATACAGATCCCAAGTCACAAAGCCTAGAAAAGAGCAATTTAGTATTCAGAAGTTAGCCTCCTTAAATTTCACCCAAGGGGTATTCTTCCAGATCATCAAGTTGGAAATATTTAAGATTTCCTTTAGCTAAGAAATCATGAAACTCTTCAGGGTAGGTTCTTTCTTGACCTCTGTGTCCTATAGGTAAATGTTTTCTGGATCCCCACTCTTCCCTGCAAGTAGTCTGACAATAGAGCCATAGCCCTTTAATTAATTACATAATTTTCTTACCTACAAACCAGTAAATTTCATGAGGACAGGTCTTATACATATTCATATTGATCATATCTATCATGTAAGCCTGATATAATAGAAACTTTGAGGAAATAATTGAATAGTCCTTCCCCCTTGGGAATCTCAAAAGACATTAATAGTACTTTTTTGTGCGCAAAGATAAAAATAGAATACAGAAGAAAGAAGAGCCTGAGATATTAATGTAGTAAGCCGGGAGATAATGGATTGGGTCAGCAATAGAATAACATGAGTTTTATAGGCCTTGCCCTTTGCCCCAGTGAGCAATCTCAGATATAATAAAATTATTTTTGAGAAATTATAACTGACAGGCTTATGAAATGGAAGCATGATTAGAAGTAACTTTGGCCCAAATAACCCAAGAATCCAATAATAGTTCAACACAGTTGGGAGAAAATAATTTCAACCAAATAAAGTACTTGGTATTTGTTGGAGAAAAGAAATTTCTCCCAAGCTCTGAAATTATATGATCATATGCTCCTATGAGATATTGAATTCTACCACTCTTGACCCAGTCATTGGGGCATAAACACAGTGTATGTTTTATGCTGACCTAATACTACTTTAAAATTATAATTGAATTACTTAATGTCTTCTACTACTGTGCCAAAAGCAGAAACTTGGGACTCCTAAAAAATAACTTTTAATGAGAAGACCAGGGTGCAATAATTTCTATTCCAATTCAGGCAGCAAATAAAATACAGAGTTGCCAAAGCCAGCTTTCTTCAACTGACCTTTAAATAAGTTTTATCCATAGATAAAAAGTGTGTAAGAATCTTAGTGAGGGGAAACTGAAATACATATATCTATATCTTTAACTATATCTCAATCTAATTTCTATAACTCAACGATATGCTTTCAGGTCCATGGCACAAATTTTGTCTTAGCCTTCTAAACCCATTATCATAGTAATAAAAAGGATACATCTAAGAATTGTCTTAGAGCACACTTGCATATTCAGAGGAAAAATATAAGTTAAAAAGGAAAAATAGCAGTATTGCAATGTTGCAGTATAAAACAGATTTTATAGCATCTGTTCAAAGAATTATAAAATTCATCTATTTATTCATTCATCTATTTCTGTTGGAGAGTCAGTGCCCAGATACCCAGTAAGGGGCCTGTCCTCTCCACCTCCATGGTATAAAGTCATTCTCATTTTCAACCTGCACACCTCTCTTGCTTCAGGATTCCACAGCTGCACCAAGTCCCTCTGCATCCTATGTTTTGTTCAAACAAACATTTCTTCAAATGTCAAAGCACACACAACTATTCATATTAACCTCTTAGAGCTGAGGCTCTGAGGATTCCTTGTGGCTGTTGCTAAGCCCTACAGATATATTATTTGATGTATGCATGTTTATGTGGCTGGGTGTATAAAAACACATGAATATTTTTGCATGGGATTCTGAATAATCTTTCAACTATAATTATAGTCTGTGGAAATAAAGTTCCTCCATATGATGGTTCTCAGAGTTTCTTTCCAATGTATTTTTAAAAGCAAGTGAGGACTGGGATATTTACTTATTAACATTGGTACCAACTTCTTCCTTTAGTGACGCTTTGGTTGAACAAAGGTGGAAAACTTAGTAAGCATAATAACTCTGAGTTTGAGAGTGCCCTGTCAAATAACTCAAATCCTGCGCCAATCCCTAAGATTAACTTGACATTGAGCACCTCTTTGCAGTTGCAAAATACGTCACAATTGACCCTCTGGTTACCTGTCTGAGTAATTTGGGTTCAGTTATTATGTTTAAGTATAAATATCAGCAGTGACCTTTTATTATTTTTTAAACATTTAAAATTTTTTAAGAAATTTAATAAATGACTCCCTTATTTGTGTCTTCTAGTCTTGTCACATTTAGATGTCACTGAGGATTCTCTTAAAGGAAATCTGCTCTAGGTGATGAGATTTAAAATGATTCCAAAGAAACAAACCTTATATAAGGAGGACAAGTTGGTTATGCAGCCAGTCCTCCGCATCTACAAGTTTTGCATCTGCAAATTCAACCCACCACAAATCAAAAAATATTAATATTTTGGGGAAAATTAATATAGTAAAAAATAAAACACTTTAAAAAGCAATTCAGTATAACAACTATTTGCATAGCATTTCCATTGTTTTAGATATTATAGGAAATCCAGAGATGACTTCAAGTACACAGAATAATGTGAGTAGGTTATATGCAAACACATAATTATGCATTTTATGGAAGATTTGTATATCCTGGCAGGTTTTGTATCCCTGGAACCATT
>VSMD01043982.1:0-46737 GCA_008750895.1 Mirza zaza
CCCAGCGTGGGGCCGCTGTCGGCGCGCGCGCGCGTGCGTGGGGGCGCGTGGGGCGCGCGCGCATTGTTTCTGCCCCGAGCGGGGTCCCCGCGGGCACCCCCGTCGCAGCGCGCGTGCGTGCCCGGGCTCCCGCGTGCCCGGCCCGGCGCCGAGCGTGCGTGCCCGCCCTGCGTCGGCCCGCTGCCGGCGCGGCGCTCAGGGTCACGCAGGCGGCCCTCGGCAGCCGTCCCGCGAGTCGGCGCTGTCCGTACCTTCGGTGTCCCGCCGAGGAAGTGCGGCTCTGGGAGGGTCGCTCGCCCAGCTGTCGGGAGACCTAGAACTCCGACAGTCTGGCTCCAGAACCGGCTTCTTAATACTCCGTAAGCGCGTTAGTCCCTATGCCCGTTAGGCCTTCAGCGCAACCGCCCCGGGACTCCTTCAAAGGCGTTGCTGGCAGGACCCTTTTCACCCCCTCCCTCTAAAACACCGTCGTTTCAGTGAATCCCGAACCCAGAGGCAGCTCACCGTGCGACTCGAAGTCACTGGCGTGGCAAAGAGGAATCTCTCACATGGTGCTTTGTCACATCAAGGGCACCCGCGTTTTTTAAGCCGATCTTAGCATCTTTTAAATGTAGTAATACAGAGACTTTGAGAACATACTTGAGCCTTTGTTTCTGATTTATTATTTTTCTGTCCGTAAGTGATGTATTATATTAGGAAAATACAGGAGAACGCAAAGAGGAAACCAAAAGTTGTCCATAGTCTCAGTCACCCCCCCCTCCATATACTGTACGTTGAAAATCTTTCCAGTTATTTGTTCTAAGCATATAATACTATAATAAATTAAAATTAATGCATTAAAAGAAATTTAAAACTATCATAATGTACACTGTTTTATAATCTGTTAAAAATTTAACAATACACTATAAACATTTCCCCGTATCAAATATTTTTCTGCAACTCTGTTTTTAACGACTGCATAATATTTCATTATATGAGTTAATCATGATTTAATCACTAGCCTTAATTTTTTGACATTTGGTTTGCTCCTCAATTTTTGTTAAAAATGATGAACACGGGAATGCAGCAATCTTTGATACACTGTGACTATATCCTTAGGGCAAATGGTTAGCAATGAAATTGCCAGGTTAAAGAATGTCACGCTTTTAAAGGGCCAAACTATTCTCCAGAAAGGTGGGCTTGATCCACATGCCTCCAGCTAGAATAAGCATCCCTTTTTTCTTTCTCAATTCTGGGTATCATTGCTCAAAAGAATCTTTGTTAATAAACAAATTACATCCTCCTAGCACTCTGGGAGGCCAAGACAGGAGATTTGCTTGAGCTCAGGAGTTCTAGACCAGCCTGAGCAAGAGCTAGAGCTGTCTCTACTAAGAATAAAAAAATTAGCCAAGCATTGTGGCATACACCTGCAGTCCAGCTACTCAGGAGGCTGAGGCAGGAGGATCGCTTGAGCCCAGGAGTTTGAGGTTGCTGTGACTACGATGATGCCACAGCACTCTACCCACAGGGACAGAGCGAGACTCTGTCTCAAAATAAATAAGTAAATAAACAAATTACATCCCTAAAGAAAAAAATACCTCGGTTATTTCGCTAGACTATGCCAGATTCCAAGAGAAAGAGACTTTATGTGATTGCAGATATCTGAAACATTTGGGAAATGCAGTTTATTCAGATACTCTCCAGAGTGAACAGAGACTCAGCTAAGGACATGGTAAAATAGGGACATTCTGGGAAAAGAAACTGGGAAAATTAATCCTCGAACCATTTTTTTTCTAAGGCAGTGAGACAGATGCTGTCTATAAAATGAAAAAGGAGGTATTAATTGCCTCTTTTGCTGGGCCTTTGCTCCTTGGCAACTTTCCCATTGTCAGGTCTGAAAACATTGACGGTGCCGCCTGCTGCAGAGCTACTGCAGAAATATTCAAGGCAGCTAACCTGGACAATTAAGGGTTTCTGTTAATTTTTTTCCCCTATTCATTCTACCAGCTGCCCTTCCCCCCATATCAGCAAGTTGGAGTGACAAATATTTAAAGTCAGCCTGTCACGCGTGAGCAGCGTAGCTATGTAAATGACTGATTTTCTTGACGTTCTAAACAGCTCTGTGTGTGCATGTGGAGACCTGCAGACCCCAAACCTGCCACTGTCTTCCTCACAAGATGGCATTGGTTTGGTAGTTGAGGCAATGGTGGGGATCTGGGCAGGTGGCATTTTATGGCCAGGAAATGAACGGACATATAATCTGCAGATGTTTCAGGAATATGTGTGTGTTTCTCGCAATAACCTCTAGGTGGATTTCCGCAGTGACAAAGAGGAGACTTGTAGGGTGTGGTTTAAATTCCTTTCCTTGCAGAGCTTGCTCTAAAATCACTTTTGCCTAACAGGCTTGAGACCAGGATGCCCTTAGCACATCTGAGAGACGCACTTGGACCTTACTGGCCTTTTTTCTCCCCACTCAGCATTGCAGCAAGAGTAGCAGATGTCTGTTTAGGGAAGGCATGTTCCCTTTTATATGCAAACCTTGTTGCTAAAAATTCTCTTTTAGATGAATTATTAAAACCAATTTATGAAATAAGGACAATACGGATTTCCTCTAGAATGATTCTTCCTCTCTGATATGTGAGACCTGTGTCTGCTGGAGGAGAAAAGCAGAGAGTCTACGAGAGGCCAGGTGGGGATGGGAGGGAAGTGGCAGAAGTGAATAAAGGTCATTTTACAGTCCTCAAAATTCCCTAAATGCTTGGACGTCTTGGGGTGCATCTAGAATCCTTCAGCCATCATATACAAATGCACAAAACTGTGGTTATTCTTGTAAGCTTAGATTTCTTCTCATGGTCTAATGAAGTAGGAATATTCAACTTATCAAAATGCCTTTAAGAAACAGTCCTGTTTCTGTTTGGGAACAGACACTGATCTGTGTTGAGGACATCAGGATGGTGCTTCCAAGGGAGAAAGTAGGTTATTCTTTTTTATCCAAGGGAAGGGATTTTGTGTGGCTCTTGAAGGGGACTCAGTGGGAAAAAGCAGCTGGAAGAGTTGAATGGGCATAAAGCCACTCAAAGGCTCAGTAGCCCCTGGGTGATCTAAGGTCAGGGATGGCTGGGGTGCCTGGTTGATTGTTTAGATTATAAACCTAACACGAGGTGGAAACCACCATCACCCCCAATTCCCTTATGAAATCTTCAGTAACATCTACTCTTTTTAAAAGCATAAAAGCCTTTGCTAATGAATGTTCTCCTTACATTTTTTAGAGAACTGTTATAGAATGTATATCCCTTTTTGCAATACATGAATTTTTATAGTAATTATGAAAAAGAAGTTAACTATTAACTTGACATTCACACCTCAATGCCAAGCTTGGATGCTGGCTCACAGGAAAGAACTTCCTAGTTATACCCACCCAGGGTAATCTATGGCCTCGATACCTGCAGTGTGGTCCTGGACCAGCTGCATCACCTGGGAGCTGGTAGACCTAGGGTCTTAGTGTGTTTGAGCTGCTATAACAAAATATCTTGCACTGGGTAATTTATAGACAATAGAAATGTATTGCTCGTACTTCTGGAGGCTAGGAAGTCCAGGATCAAGGGGCTGGCAAATTCAGTGTCCAGTGAGGGCCTGTTCCTCATAGCACCTTCTTGTTGTGTCCTTACGGGTGGAAGGGGCAAGGGGCTCCCTCAAGCCTCTTTTATAAGCTAATGAGCCTTCCCCACCCCGGCAAAAGCCTGGAGTTTTACCCACCGGAGAAACTGATCCAGGGTGGCTTCCAACTCAGAGATGCCAGACACAGCAGGGGTGACAGAAACGAGGTGAAATGACATTGTGAGCCTTCACCCCCACTTTAGTCCTCTTTCTCTGGTAGGCTCCCGGAGTGCTGGTTTCCGGGTGTGTATTCCCCAGGCCAGAAACCAGAGGGAAGACCAGAAATGCTGACTTTTGGGGAATCTTCCAAAGGAACAGTAGCAGAACCCCTGCCTGGTCATTCCCAGCAAAGACGCCCTTGGCAAGCTCTTCCCACTGAGTGAGCCTCCAGCCGCCCTGGATGCCTCCTTCCTAGTGGAAATGGAAAAGCCAAGATCACAAGAAAAAACTTCACCGTGGAAAGCAAATATCAAAACAAACAAAAGGAGAAACGGTATGCAGAGTAAACAGAGATTATGTTGTCCCACCCTTGAAGGAGAAAAAGCGCTGCATCCAAGTAAGACAGGATTACTCAGAGTACAGGACAAGTGTTGGAAATGAAAAAGCACTAATAAAATACAACAAAAAGGATGAGGCTAAAGTGAAGGCAATGTGTCAGGAAGTGTGATAGAAAACATCCGATCAGTATTAGAGGTCCAATATAAAATAAAACGTATTCCAGAGAAAACAGAGAAAATTACCAAATAAAACAATTTGAAATATCCCAGAAAAAAAGAATATGCTTTTCCAGACTGAACAGGCCCCAAAAGTGCCCAGCATTAACGAATTTTCAAACAAAAAGGGAGGGGGAGCCACCTAAAGCACATTTTCATGAGATTTAAATATTTTAGGGATAATGAGTATATCCCAAGAGCCCCTGGAAGTGAAGGGCAGTAACAACAGATCAGAGGGTCACACACAAGGGGTAGGGTTCAGGGGCCATTAACCATCTCTGAAACATGGAAACGTAGAAGATCAAAAAACAGGACTTTCAAAATGATGTGGAAAACATATTTCCAGCCTAGAACTCTGTGAGCCACCAAGTAACCAAGGGTGTTCTCTGGAAGCTAGTAGAGATACCCCAAGATAAGGGAATTAACAAAGAAAGAGGAAGGCATAGGATCTGGAAATGGATCCAACACAGAAGAGAGGCAAAGAGAATTCCAGTTTTGGTTCGAGAAACCCACTGGGCAGCAAGGATGATACGTGGCCAGCTGAGATTGGAACAGCAGGAAGGACGCTCCCAGGTGCAGATGGGAAGGGGGTGTGTGAATACACCCAGGAGAATTTGACATCTTTGCTGGAGAGTCAGTGGAGAAAATTAGTGATGGACACATAAATTATGCAAGTGGGGAAAAAGTCAATGATTAACTCCAGGGAAAACAGAAAGTCACATACAAAAGGAAATGTAATACTTTCTTGAAGCCGCTTGACCGATGTTTACTTAGTAAAAATAATATGTTCACCGAATATTGATTTAACAAAAAATGTGACATGATTACATCAAGGGGATGCAGGAGGGCAGGTAGAAGAAGGTGAGGTGAAGGTATGTTCGCTAAAACCCTCCTCATCCATAGCAGGGAGGCGGGAAATGATGTCTCAAATGGAAAAATCAAGACTGAAAAGTGCCAGTCTTTTGATCAGAAAAGTGGAGGTAAATATAAACACTGTTTGCTAAGAGTTAGGACTTAGGTGGGGGAGGCATGGGAAGGGGAAAGCTATTTTTTTACTAGCCTTATAATGGTATTTGACTTATTGAAACACTTTGATAGAAATAAAATTAAACTTTAAACCAGACCGAGCGCTGTGCCCAGCGCAGGTGTGCCCCGTGGGAAGCTGTTCCTCCCGTTCCTTGTCCAGCCCCTTTGGTTTTTCTCAGCAAACACTGCCAGGCGAGCTACAGAAGCTGGCCATCCTGCTTCCTTGTAACTTTGTCTGTTACTCTTGCACTCAGGAGAGACTCCACCGCAGCGTCCAGGGTGGTGCTGGTAGTGGTTCTTTTGCTGCATTTTGCCCTCAAAGAGAAGGTGCCTTAAGGCTGGACTTTGCTGGAGAAACTCGCCGTGCACAGGAAACGTTGATTCAGAATGGTTTGGGTGCTGTTTGAGTTGCTGAAATAAACAACTGGTGTTTAAAAAATAAGAAATCTGTACTTTTTATCTTATATATACCTAGGGATTTCTCTTCTAAGGCTTTCACGTGACAAATCAGTATGTCTTTTGGAGTCCTGGAATGGATTAACGGTTCCCCACGGACGTAAATGGTTGGGGCTTTTTTGCAAAACACCCCTTTGCCTTGTGCCCTGTGTTGGGGGGGTAAGTTGAGGATGAAGGGCTGACATCTGGGCTGCTGAGGGGTGAAGGCGGCAGCACCCTGGATTCCAGGGGCAGAGGGACCTTGGGGGAGGGTAAGTGCTGGGAATCTGCAGACACCTGTGGATGACATGGGACTTGAACTTCACAGTGGACTCAAGGGTCTGAGGTCCTCTTACCTTGATCTGGCAGGGCCAGAGAGGCCCAGCTGCTGACATCAGGGTTGTTGTTTTCCTCGGTTTCTACATTAGCGCACCCACACCGCTGTCTCCACCCCACCAGGGGTTAGGAGGTTATGACCTTAGGACAGAAGACAGGCTCGCTTCAAACTAAAAAAAAAATATATATATATATATATATATATATATATATGGCCAAAGTGTGTTTCTTTTCTTAAAGGCATTTCCCTCCCACTTTCCTACAACCAAGCTGAAGTTGCTCCCCCCACACAGGGCACCTCTCTGTGCGACTCAGTGCAGCTCATCGTCTGCTGCGACTTAAATAGCAAGAAGAATTTTTAAAAATAAGTTTTGTCATCAGTCTTGCTTGATCCTAAGCGGCACTGCTCCAGCAGATGTGGCAGAATCCTCTCGCAGGCCGCCCTGCTTTGTTCCAGAGGCAATTTGTGTAGCAGGCAGCAGTTCCCTGGCGCTAGAGGGCACGGGCATGGACCTGCCACCCTCCCCTGTGGCGGGGGGAGGGGAGGCTGGCGTGGGGGTGTGGATGTGGGGGGTGGGGGTGGGGGTGAGTGTGCATGAGTGTGGGGTTGGGGGGCTGGGGCAGGAGGAAGCGGAACCCAGCTTAACCCAGTTAAGAAGTTGAACCCAGATCTCTGGGCATATTCTTTTTTAACAAAGAGTAATGTGTTCTGTCTTAACTGTTCAACGTCTTGGTATGAGAATCTCAGCAAGATTCTACCAAGTTTATTTTTAAAATGCTTGTAATTTGAAGATGGACTTCAGAAAGACTTTATATTTGCACTGGGGGCGATTGTAGATCATTTCATCTTCGGAACGAACTCCTTGCCCTTTCTACACGGGGGAGAAGATGGTTCTCGTGGAGTAGGAGGCTCATCCTTTATTGCCAACAGGATAGTGCGTTGTGTTTCATGTGGAAAGCATAGGTCGTTTAAGAAGAAACACGTTCCTCCATGGTGTGGGTTTGCCGTGTGTCTGGATTGCCGCCACGTGACAACTTGGGTCCTACTTTTAAGGACAGTAGTCAGACAGAAAAGTCCATGTCCCTGAGCTGAGAGCTTCGCACGCAACGGCTCAGCCCTGTGCTGGGCTGCAGGGGCCACGGGCTCCCAGCAAGGATTTTAGGTGGAGCATGGTGAACACTTTGATTTTAAAAGTTATGTGTTTATTTTAATGTGTATCAGGAAAGGTTAACCCTTTCCCAAAACCAGCATATCAAGTCCACAATGACATGGAAATATAAAATTCCTGTCCAACAAATCATTTATATTTCTAAAATGTGACTTTGTTTAAGAAAGTCACCAGTTAGCAAACCAGGAGCTTTTCACCCAGGGTTAGCTGGGAAAAAGAACGCTCCCTGCAGGTCCCAGTGGGAGACTTGATAAAGCCACCGTTTGAAGCTCTCTGGGACAGGGCAAAAGGGGCCCTAAAGAATGCTGCAGCCCCCAGAGAGTCACCCCAGGGCTTGCTGTCACCAGCCTAGGCCTGAAGGGTCTAAGGTGCACTGAGAGCAGGAGCCACGAAGTGGGTGCAGCCGTGGACAGGGCGGGGCCCCAGGGTGAGCAGGAGAGCAAGAGACAGCCTCCTCCTCCTCCCACAGCCCCAGCCCTGCCAGCGCCCGCCATGGCCAAACCCAGCCAGAGGCCGGCAGGTTAGGAGCCCGGTAGAACCCACAGCGTCAGCCTCCCTGCAGGTGCAGATCTGGGCAGAGACAGGCATCTAGGTCCCGGCAGGGCGGGGGCAGAGAATGCCCCGCATGAAGCGGGCTGTGGGTGCGGCAGGAACAATGGTGGCGAGTGGTGGCTGGAGTCTGGCTCTCGCGACAGTCCATTCAGGTTGGTATGACCCTCACCATGCAGATGGCAAGCCGAGCCTTGGAAAAGGCTTAAAAACTTGCTGAAGCTTCCGTAAGTGATGGAGCCTGAGCTCTGAACTAGTACTCTGTATTACTTTGCTTACACACACACACACACACACACACACACACATGCACACACGCATGCACGCAGACCACTCACACTAAAACCAGCAAACTGAGGCATTGGGGCTGTATTCACAATGAATACAAATAGTAAAGCATATTTTTAAAATGCACGTGCAGTGCTGGCGTTTCGATCATTCCCATTCTCTCTGTGGCCCGGCGCACAGGTGAGCCTCTCGTGTGGACTGGTTCCGTGACCAGACCACGGCACGGCGTCTTGGTGGTGCCCCCGGGCCTTGTTATTCCAGCCCCAAAAACACAAACCCCATTTGTGCAAGTGCCAGAGTCTGGCTGGCTCTCCTCGGGGTTCACACTCAAGGACAGGCTTCTGGCCAAATTAAAGTGGGGCCTGGGAGAGTCCAACTGCACTTAAATAATAATAATAGTTGCATGTACTTTCTTTAATGAGCTCTCATTCCCACTTGGCAGCAGAAACACTAAATTCAGTCCACGCCAGCAAAGCCCAGTCTAATCCAATAAAAATGTTAGTCTAATCCAGGAATTCAATCACTAACCAGTTCCAAGTTCTCTCTCCACAAGGTGCTGCCCCTCCTCCACCTGCTGGGACTATCCCAGGGGCTTCCTACAGCCCACAGCCCAGCAAGCAGGGCCAGGGAGGGCCAGAACCCCTCGGTGGCGAGGGGCGTGGCGTTCACGGCTGCCGTTCTCACCGACTCGCGTCCACCTGCCATCCTGCACGTCAGAGGGCTGCGGCCTAGCTGGACGCCCCCGCATGCTGAGTGGCCTGCAAAAGCACTGTGCTCACCCTTTACCCGAGTCCACCTCCCGGCCTGTGCCAGCCGGTCACTCTGCTCCTCTGGGCAACCTTTCGAAGTGAACTGTACTTTCAAAATAGGCTTTTAAAATTGGTACAGAAGAAAATTAGGGAGGAAAAAAAATCCCCACTTGGTTTCATGCAGCCCAGGTTCCTAGGACCAGAGAGCGTGAGGCGTGGCGCAAGTGGAAGGTGCGGGCCAAGGGCAGGGAGAGAGAGGGCGGAGGAAGTCGCAGGCGAGGTGGGGAGGGATTCGAGGCGGTGCCTTGCTGGGCAGGCCCTGCCGCAGGAAGAGGCCGCTGGCCATGTTGCCATGTGGGGTGCTCTGCACAGACTTCACCCGCAAACAGGCCATTACGGAGGAACGGAGAGGGGACTTGTCTTAAGCTGTCTCCTGCCTCCCACTGGTCGGGGGTCTCCCCCAGGGAGCCACCTCCCCTGTGGTCCCGGGCTGCGTGGCCTGGCTCTGGCACGTCCAGTGGCAGGGCACATCGTCTGGGGCTGGGAGTCGGGGAAACAGCCAGAGACGTGCAGGGGGTCTCGGGGGCAGAACCGAGCCGCTTCCCAGAGCCCATCATGGCAGAGGCTGGGCGCAGTGGTGGCTGCCGAACACATCTATGGCGGCACTTGAGTGTCAGACACAGTGGGGCTGTTTTGTTTTTGTGTTGCATTTTCTAGAAGACACTGAGCTGAACCAGCATCTACAATCCTTCGGTATGAAAGAGGCACAGTGGGCAACTGCGTGTCTTCAGAACACTCAGGACCAAGAAGCGGACCTGGGGTTCCGCCCTTTAGTGTGAGCTGGAGCTGCAGTGGGTCGTGCTGGCTAGACAGGCAGCTGTCAGCAAGGCCAGGCTTCCCCAGCTGCACTTCTTCCTCGTAATCATTCGCTCCTGAGCCTTGATGTCCGGATGCACAGACGAGGATGGTAGCGCTGTCTACCTCACCCAGTCATTGTGAAGAGCAAGTGAAATGGTCCAGTGTTTCTCACTTTCTGGGCATCGCATGCTGCTGTTACACTTTCCCCTTTACCTGTGTGCCATCTGTCTTATTATTAATATTTAGCTGATATTTTTCTTTAAATTGACTCCATTGTAAATCTTAGCCTTATTGTAGGCAACAACATCTGTGAATTCTTCAGGTAAATATGCTGGTTATATGTATTTTTCCTAATGTACATTAGAATAAGCATGTTAGTGTTAGATGGTTAGTCTTAAATTGAGAAAGTGATTGTCATGGTCATTATGAAAAGGATACAATACCACGCTGACAGACACTGAGCTAATCCTCATATTCAGGCCGTGTCTGGTGGTTAGTAAATGTTTGCTGCATTGGCACCTCCCGTGCTGGCCAAGGCCGTGTCTCATGCTTCCTGAGTGCAGGCTGCTTGTTTTATCTCCAGGTCTTTCATCTCACCTTGTCGGAGCATCTTGCCAGTGGGGCAGTGGGCGTCTCCCGCTGACTCTGCAGCTGCTCATGGACACGCTCGTCCATTCCCATGCAATCCCATGCAAGAATGAAGCTCCTGTCATCAAGCTCCGCCTCCTTCTCCTGCCAGTGGCCCCTTTCACCAACCCCCTGGTCACTCCCTCTCTTCCCTGAAGGCTTTGGCACCTGACTCTTGGCTTTCCTCTTCGTCCCAAGCTCCTGCATAGACCTCAATGACTTCAGCTCTCAGGTTGACTTACATCCAACATCTTGTCTCAAAGCTCCTTGACCTCTTCACTGCCAGGAGCTATCCTCCCCAGGACCCCTGCAGCAAAGCCCTGGCATGGCCACATCCTGTGGAGCATGCCACCTACCAGAACCGAGCAATCTCGGAGATCTTCCCATCACAGACTTCGGCCTCTCCCCATCCAATTCTTTGTGCCGTTATTCTCAGTGTTTT
Organism: Mirza zaza; assembly: GCA_008750895.1. NCBI lineage: Eukaryota > Metazoa > Chordata > Mammalia > Primates > Cheirogaleidae > Mirza > Mirza zaza. The sequence goes on from VSMD01043982.1 coordinate 10,829, forward strand.
GGGTCTTCAACTTCGTTAGAACACCAGTCCCTAGATCTCCCTTTCTCACCACCTTCCTGCCCAGTCTAGGTCCCTTAAGGTGTTGCTTAGCAACTTGGAAGTTCCATTTTCGGATTCCACCACAACCACCTGCGAACCCCTAATCTTGCAGCAATCAACTTATCGGCAGTCCTACACCTGGGACTCCAGTGGGCGGTGGGGCTGAGCACCATTGAGGAAAATCCACCTGTCCTTCTCCCGGAAGTTTGTTTTGTTCTTATTTCCCTATCTGTGGTAACATTTCTGTTAGGTAAGGCTGCCAGAGAGGCAAATAAGTATATCTTTGTAAGTGTTCTGCAAATTATAAAGTGCTAAAAAAAAAAAGGTAAATTATTGCTATCTTTATTGTAAAAGACCTTTCTCATTGAGGGCTTCACAATCAATTGTGAAAACAATTGCCCTCTTCTCATTTGGGATTTACAGTTCTGTCTGGAAAGCCCTTCCACTTCTTACTCAGCCTTATAGGAATCAGCTCCTACAGGAAACCTTGTCTGAGACCCAGGTGTGGTTAGATGTCTGCCCTCCAGCTGTGCTCTCAGAGCACTCAGTGCAGGACTCTGTAATGAGCTGTTTATCCTGGGACCTTGTAATAAGCAGCTCATGTATCTGTCTTCCCATTAGATTGTCATGTGGGTTTTTGAGGGGAAGGACCTTGTCCTACTCATCTTTGATCCTCCACCTCTCAGCCCAGAGCAGGATCACAATCGTCACTTGTTGACCCAAACTGAAATGAACTAAAGCCGGAAGGTGAACTCTAATCTCTTTTGGAGAACAAAGAAGAAAATTTATTACATTAAAATGACAACGAGTTTCGATGAATAATTAATGTTTTGTCTGCTCAGTGCTCCTTCTTTTTGGGGGAACATTTGTTCTTTCCTCACAGCAGCCACTTGGAATGAAAGTTAACAATCACAGGATCCCCTCCCCTTGGCCACTGTTGATTGGCTTCAGCTAGGCCAATCAGAGTGTGTCCTGGGATCTTTGAACTAGAATTAAGAGTACAGGATGCACTTCCTCTTTGTTGGTGAAGCTGTGAAATGTGGGGCTGGGGAGCTGCTCCCAGCCATGTTCACCTACATGGAGAAGACACCAGCGTGTGGTGAGAGAGACACACCAAGGGAGAGAGAGAGATGAGAGACAGAAATGACTTCCTGGTTCCCATTGTCCCAGGTGCCCAGGTTGCCAGTCTATAAGAGACTCTCACCAAAGTCCTCTTGGCCCTAAGCAAGACTGAGCTGAGTTTCTGTCGTTTATAGTGAAAAGGAGCCTGACTGATTCACGTGCTCAGCCATTGCTACTGATTTCTACTTTTCTTAGGACAACTAAACCAACTTAAAATTTAAAAAATGTCAAAAGAAAGGTTCTAATGGTCGATCTGATAATTTCACAACCCTCATTTTTTTCTATTTATTGCATTACGGTATAATTTATGTAAAGTAAAATTTTCCCTTTTTAGTCTACAGTTTTGCAAGTCTTGAGAAAAGTATACAGTCTTGAAACCACTACCCCAGTTACAATAAAGAACAGTTCTATCATCCCAGAATTTCCCTGTCCTCCTTTATTGTTTAATTCTCAACCCCACCCTCAGCTTCTGGCAACCAGTGATCTGTTTTCTGTCTTCAGAGTTTTGCCTTTGCAAGAATGTCATATAAGTGAGGTCCTACAGTATGTAAGGATTAGCGCAATACGTGTGTAACTCATCCGTGATGCTGAGTGTATCAGTAGTTCATTCCTTTACATCGCTGTTTCGTATTCCCTTGTATGATGTACACAGTTTGTTTATCCACTACCCTGTCGTTGGACACTTGAATTACTTCCAGAGGATGTTTTTCAGTGTCTGCTCCAGGTATTGGGCATTCCCTTTGCATCTGCACCCCAAAGAGGATGTCTCTCCATGCCCTTGCCCCGCTTCTAGCAATAGATGCTGTCACTTGTCGCCTGACACTTGCTGGCCTAGTCATAGCACGTGGGTAGGGGAGGGAGCATTCTGTTCTGATTCAACCTCAGTCTTAGGCAGGCTCTGTGTCCCTGTGTCTCAGGAGTGAGGTCTTCTAGATGATTCTGCACTGCCCCCAGCTATAGGAGACCTTTAACAGTTTGGGCCCACGCTTTCTTAGGGGTAGAGATTTTTTTGTGTTCTCTTGCTCCAGCTGCAATGGGTGCTCTAAAGGCGGAAGCGTTTGCTGCTCTGTTCCCGGCATTTTAATGCTATCATTCCATAGGGAAGAAGGACTGCTTGCCTCTCCTGCAGTAACTCTGTCCCCTCCTCAAGGGCTGCACCACGAGGGCTACTTTCTCAGGACCCTTGCTCTGTTCCCAGTCTTTCTTGCGCATGCCTGCTGAGGTTAGTGGAGATGAGCCTGCGTCTCAGTCTGTTTGGGCTGCTATAACAAAATACCACAAACTGGGTGGCTTATAAACAACATAAAGTCATTTCCCACAGTTCCGGAGGCTGGGAAGTCAAGATCAGGGTGCAGGCAGATACCGTTTCTGGTCATGGCCTTCTTCCTTGCAGAGGGCTGCCTTCTAGTTGCATCCTCAAATGGCAGACGAGGGAGCATGCTCTCTCTGGGGGTCCTTTTATAAGGGCACTAGTCACCCGATCATCTCCCCAAAGTCCCACCTCCAAATGCTGTCCCCTTGGTTAGGGTTTCAACGTGGAACCTTGTGTCCGCAACTCCCAGGGGCTCCATGCTCTCACGCTACCCCAACTTATTCTTCAGCCAGTCGTGAGAACTTTTATGTGAACTCTTCTTACTGGCTGGCATGGCATCTGGTGACGTCTGTTCTAGCTAAGCAAGTGCTCACATCCCATCTTTCCTTGGGGGTACTTGTCTTTCTTTAGATTTTGGGTTGGTTGTTTACCCTGTGGCCCTAGCTCCCTTACGGGTACAAGAGAAGCTGTTAATTTGCACAGTGTACAGTTTCTTCTTGTTGAAAGGGTGGGAGAGATGCTTTTCCAGCTTTCTCCATCCTAAGCAGAAACCAGAAATCCATCTTCACTTTTTAAAATTTAATTTAACTGTATTGTAATGTGTCTCACCACAGGAGTCCAAATTGTACATCCTCACGTTCAAACAGAAGGCGGGAGGGAAGACAGAACCCCTGGGTGGGATGGAGGGGCAGTGACTTAAAGTGGGGGACGGGGCTCCCAAGGGCCAGCTCCAGCCCCCAGTTGCATTTTAGTTGACCCACAGGTGTTTGAACAAAACCTCGAGTTGGCTTGAAAAATTTTAAAATCTGAAATTTTCTCAAAATTTCAAAAATCCAAGAAACCCTGGGTTTTGGGTTTCTCTTGAAAAAACCACCAGCTACGATCATCCCCAGGCTGCTTCCTTGTTGTGGGGCACTGTTATCCCGTTTTCTGTTGTCCCCGTCACCATGCAACCCTCAGCCTGCCCGGCCTGGTGGGTGGGAATGAGGCTCAGCCAGTAGGTTCTGGTAAAATGATACCAGTCATGGAAAGGTCGAAATTGTTCTGTGCCTGTGGACAAACACCAGTTCCTGGAGCCCCTGGGGAGCCCACACCTCAGCCAGACGGTGCCTTCCCCAGGATCCCTCGTTCCAAAGGGGTGGAGTTGGCAAACCCGGGGGCCCTGGAGCATCCACGCTGACCATGGTGCCTGCCCCATTCCCGCAGAGTGACGCTCAAAGTATTCAAGTTTGCAATGCCTGACTTACAGGATCTCGCACAAGCTCCTGGCTCTGGAAGGTGGGAAGAGGTCTGATTGATGCTGCTTAACATGGTGTTGTCAGACAGAAAGACTTTGGAGGGCCTGCTTGTAAACATCAGTCTAAGCAGCAGCAGTGTGACTTTGAAAGGTGCTTCTAGGCCAGTGAAGAAGAGACCAAAAACAAACAGGAAGTGAGAAATGGAGGAGGACATCAAAGAGAAGCTTAAGCAAGAGGAAAATCAGGAACCAGGGCTGATACCTGCTGGAGATAAACGGGGAAAATAACTATGCCTCTGGTAGCCCATTATCTGGGATTTTGGGCCTCTTTCTACTTTAAAAAGATGCATAATTACAATAAAGTAATTAACTGTTTTGTAATTAGATACCAAAATAATTAAATTTGAAAATTAAACATGATAACATCAAGTTGTTCAGACAGGATTAATTTGTGTCTTAATCTGATAAATCACTTTCATTATTATTAGGATTAAGTTTTAGAGAAAAGAAATTGCAAAAAAAAAAATAGCTCCTACCTTCCACAAAGAAAGACTGCCTGGGCTTTTGATTCCACATAGAGCTCTATCAAAGGTCAAGTGCTGGAGGCTGATTTTAAGCCATGAGTTGGAAAAACAAGAGAAAATATTCTTTTTTTTTTTTTTGAGACAGAGTCTCATTCTGTTGTCCAGGCTATAGTGCCATTGCATCAGCCTCGCTCATAACAACCTCAAACTCCTGGGCTCAAGCAATCCTGCTGCCTCAGCCTCCCAAGTAGCTGGGACTACAGGCACGCGCCACCATGCCCGGCTAATTTTTTCTATATATTTTTAGTTGGCCAATTAATTTCTTTCTATTTTTAGTAGAGATGGAGTCTCGCTCTTGCTCAGGCTGGTCTCGAACTCCTGACCTTGAGCAATCTACCTGCCTTGGCCTCCCAGAGTGCTAGGATTACAGGAATGAGCCACCACACCCAGCCGAGAAAATATTATTGAACGGACTATATTTTCTGAAACTTGTACCAGAACTTATTTTGTATTGGGATTTAAGTAGCCAGAGTTTCCTCACAAGTTTCTAAGAATTTTTTTTACATAAGTAAATGAACAAATAAATAAAATAGGGGCCAAAAAGTAGCCAGATTAATAGTTACCCATCCAATAACAAATATGTAGGCTCTACTTAGTGCTCAATAGTATGCTAGAAAATGCAAGAGCATGCATGCAAAGATATATAAAATAGTCTCTTCTTTCCAAATTCAGGGCTTTCTTCTCTTGCTGTGGAGAAAAAGAATGTATGCATATAGAAAATAAAATGTCAATCAGGAATTCAATAATAGAAGGTACCCGTGATAGTTAATTTTCTGTGTCAACTTGGCTAGGCCATCCAGATATTTCGTTAAACATTATTCTATATGTTCCTGTGAAGGTAGTTTTTAGATGGGATTAACATTTAAATCAGCAGACTTTGAGTAAAGCAGTTTATCTCCATAATGTGAGTGGGCCTCATCCAATCAGTTGAAGGCCTGAACAGAAAAAGCCTGACCTCCCCTGAGCAGGAGGGTGTTCTGCCAGCAGACGGACCGCCTTGAGGCTCGAGCTGCAGCTCTTCCCTGGGTCTCCAGCCTGCTGGCCTACCCTGCAGAGTGTGGACTTGCCAAGCCTCCACAGTCCCATGAGCCAATTTCTTAAAATAAATCTCTGTCTCTCTATATATACACACACACGCTGTGGGTTCCGTTTCTCCGGAGAACCCTGACTAATACCGCAGCACCGAAGCGAGAGATGGCTCAGGGAAGCTCGCTCTCTCTTTGGCAGACCCTGTTGTTATAGCAGCAAAGTGCTGCAGGATGGATGAGCCCGTGGCATCCTAATAAAACTGCGTTTATAGAAACAGACAGCCCATGGGCCACAGTTTCCCAATATGATCTTTTAAAAATATAGCATGAAAATGTTATTTATTTTGACTACTGAGGTTGTTGGTGCCCACTTCCATTTTTCACTCCAGGTGATGCCTCACTCTGCTGGCGTGCAAAACCCTAGGAAAAGATTTTGGTTGGCCTGGCTTTAGGTCATTGCCCACTCTGAGGCCAATAACAGGGACACGGCGGTTAACTTGTTGAGCGACTGGCTCCTTGGCAACAGGACCCAAATGGTCCCCATGGGGATACAGTTCAACGAGCAGGGCCAAAATGAGGCATGGATGTGATGGGGAGACGGCCCTGTTGTCCTATACAAACTTGAATGGCTCTAATGTGTCCTGAGACAATTTCTCTGACCATTCTATGACTCAGTTTCCTCATCTGTAAAGTGGTGATCATAATAATGATAATCCCACATGTTTAGCCAATTAAGCAGTAGAATGAATCGAGTGTTTAGCATGGTGCCTGACACTGAGAAGTCGCTCAACAAATTAACTGCTGTGTCCCTGTTATTGGCCTCAGAGTGGGCAGTGACCTAAATTCAGGCCAACCAAAATCTTTTCCTAGGGTTTTGCATGCCAGCAGTGGGACCAAAGGCCCTTCCCTCCTTGCTGATGAAGCTTCGGGTTGGAAAAGGGAGAGCCATTTCCTGCCGTGTGGACGAAGCTGGTTCTGGGAGGACAGAGCCAGAGAGAAGCAGAGGTGGGAGACAGAGGTGAGCCCCATTGGCTTCCAATCCCTCATTCCAGTTGTCCCAGGGGACCCAGCTGCACCCCAGCCATCCCTGCTGTTGTATGATCCTTCAAACACAGTCCCCTGGGGCTGTGGCTAGCTTGAAGGGAGATGAGTTTATTAGGGCTGCCATAACAAAGTCCCAGGGACTGGGTGGCTTAAGCAACAGAAATGTACTGTCTCCCATTTCTGCAGGCCGGACGCCAGAGGTCAAGGTGTCTACAGGTGTTTTCTCCGAGGCCTTTCTCCTTGGCTTGTAGATGGCCGTCTCCCTCTGTGCATGTTTGCGTCTTAGTCTCTTCTCATAAGGACACCAGTCAGACTGGGTTCCGGCCCACCTTAATGACCTCATTCTAACTTACTTACCTCTTTATAGACCTGATCTCTAAATATGCTCACATTCTGACTGGGAGTTAGGACTTCAACTTATGAAGTTTTGAATTTTGTTGAGGGCACAATTCTGCCCATAGTGAGGGGTTTGAGTTGAGTTTGTGTCACCTGCAACCAAGAGAGCCCTAACTAACAAGCATACATACTCAGGGAAAATATTTATTAAAGTCTTAGGTGACGCTGTTTCTGCCTTGTGGATGAAGACTGATATCTGTATTTGCTTACCTACATTTTCTATTTTTCTTCTGCAATGAACGTGCATTCTTATTGTCATAAAAATATCTCAAAGCATCCCAGAGACTTGCAGGTGATGGACAGGGTAAAACCCAAGGGTGGCATCTGAAAGCACCGGGCAGTGGGAGGGGGTAGGTGCTGATTGCTGTGGACAAGCTCTGAGGGCACCGTGGGTGGGATGAGAGGAGAGGCCACAGACAGGCGCCTGGGAGAGTTCAGAGATCAGAAAATGAGGCTTCCCTTTGCCAGTTAAACCATAAGCAGCTAAAATGGATCCACACAGAGAAATGCCAAGTCACCTTAAAGAGGCAGGAGGGCTGCAGCCCAGACGGGCTGTGATTGGAGGAATTCAGAGGCTGGAGTTGGTGCCTGAGCCTTGGGGGTGGGAAGTGCAGGGGGAGGGGAGAGAGGGAAGCATGGGGGCTCCTGGAGACGCAGCAGCGTGGGGGCCGGGAAGGGATCAAGCTGCCCTTCCAACCATACCTCTTGGAGAACTATGAAGCCCTACAGGCTCTGATGGGTTTTTGTTAAAAAAGAAAAACAAAACAAAAAATTAGGGGAGCTTCTATTTTTCTTTTCTTTTGTTTCTTTATGGTAGAGAAGAAACAAGACCCCCGTGCCTGGACCAAGGGGAAGGGGGTAAAAAAACTGTGGGCTGCACTGGCTGGGGTTGGGGTGTCGGCACTGAGACCTGTGCTTGGGCAGCCAGCGGGGGTCGGGGAGGGTGCTCTGGGGACAGGCTGTCGCAGGAGATGGCCCTGGAAAGTGGAAGCTCCCCTAGGCTGGGAGAGCCGGTGGCTTTCCAGCGCTGGCTGTCATCCCCGGGGCTGCAGGGCAAGTCGTTCCCTGTCCTGCGCTCTGTCATAGCCCCTTGGTCACTCCCAGGCCTCAGTCAGTTCCTTGCACACACCAGCATCCGTAGCAGAGCCGGGGAGCGCAGGCGGAGGGCGGTGGCTGCGGGAAGGGGCCAGGCAGCCGCAGGGTGGGGAGCTTCAGGGCAGACCCCCTTAGGCACAGCTGAGACAGGCCCCCTTCCTCAAAAAGAAATACAAAGGCAAGCATCAAAATGCAGGATGTTAGCAGAGGGGAAGACACAGGTAACTATAATTGCCATGCGCTCTTCCCTGGGCAACAGTCCCTTCCTGTGGAGCAGGAATCCTGCCACTCTGTAAGGGAGAGGTCTGGGACACCGATTCTGAATTGCCCCCGAAAGGAGTGGGCCGACGGCCATCCCAGCCCAATCGCAGGTGGCCAGGCCCAGAGAGGCCCACGTCACACAGCGGGTACATGCAAGAGCCGGGACCGGAGCCACGCAGAGCACATGTCTTACTGCTCCAGGCCCCAGTGGGCGAGGTGGGAGCATTTGCTTCCAGGGCTGGCAAGGCACCGTGGGGTCCCCACCCATGAATGTCCCATCCCTTTCTCATCACGGCTGAAGCTCCAGCACTCGGCCACTGTAAACTCCAGCCAACTTCCGGCTGCGAGTACATCCCAGCCTGTGATCCCCGTTTCTCATAGAGGTTTTCCTCCCTGGAGAGCGTGGGCTGACGATGCTTGGACATGAGAACCCGGAGCGCCTGCTGGTTCTGTTTCTCCCTGGAAACGTGGCCATCTGCTGGAAGCTCGCTTCTCCCACAAGCCAGGCCCAGCACCAGTCACCTTTGGATGCTGTACCGGTTGCTGTCATGCTCTGCCCAGACCCCTGCGGTCCACTTGCCATGTGTGCGCCTGCAGACACCCGGTGCTTTCTTCCCTGCAGCCAGCCGGGGGAGGACGGCGCTCAGGCTGCTGAGACTCATTCTGCCCGTGTGCACGCGGAGCTGGGCGTGCCTGGGACCATGGGACCAGCTGGGACCAGCGACTGACAGACAACCCAGCCCCCTTGCTTTGATGGAGACACTCCGAGGTGCGACCTGCACTGTCTCCAGAGCTCCCCGTGGGAATGAATGAGCCAGAGTTATTCCCCGAGCTTGGTGTCACACTCTAGCTTCTTGGTCCTGCCTCCCCAGTCCCCGACCAGTTTGTCCATGGAACACTTGCTAATAAATCCTGCCCTCAGAAATTGCTTCCGGACAAATCCTCATCTCAGGGTCTGCTTTTGGGGAACTCAACCTAAGACAATGATATTAATGAATCTAATCGCTGAGCCTCCCCAGCAGGGTGGAACGTGGCCAGCGGTCTTGTTCTGTTCATCATGCCTCCCCCAGCCCTCCTGGTCCTCCTGCAAAGCAAACACTCTGCCTTCCACGTGGGAATAACATTCTTGACCTTGGCTAGTGGAGTGCTTATCAACCGTGCTGATCATTCACAAAGAAAAGCAGTATGTGCCCACAGCATAGAAAGTACTCTAGGAGCCGGACTATCTCCTGCAAACCTTGCAGTCACCTGTGAGGAGGGAGCTGCCCTCATCCCCTTTGAACTGATGGAGATTCTGGACTGTGGGGGCTTGTTTACCCAGTCACATATCTGGGAGCCAGCAGACACTGAACTTACCACATTAAACTCAGGCAATCTGACTCCAAAAGACGTGCTCTCATCACTGTGCCACACAGAGACCCAGCAAAGCCACGCCCTCTCTCCCAGCCATGCCCCGCCCCCACCCCAGGGCATCCCATAATGGGTGGGATTTCAATCTGGGTTTTGCTTGGTCTCTTTCCTTTCTCCCTTTCAACAGCTTAGGGCTTGATTTGGGTAGGCACAAGAATAAAAAATGATTGAGGATGATGTATTTTTGGAGGGGTTTGTATCTTTCTTTAAAAGAAAAGACTAAGCATCCACATGTATTTAAATCTTCAACTTGCAGAGTGGCGGTTCCTGGGACCCACATTCCCATGAGCGAGCCAAGGCTGCTTCCAGAAACTGGACCTTTGTTCTCAGGGGGCTGTGGGTGAGCAAGCCACCAGAGCAAGTCGTCGGGAGAGGAGATCTGCCCCGCACCCCCACCCTGTGCCACTCCTCCTCCAGCAAGCTGTCAACTCTGCAGTGGAGAACAGTGCCAGCCTGCAGGCTTTCTGTTCCCGGAGCTCAGGGGATGACTCAGTTACTGAGGTATTTCCTTTTTTCATGAGCCTACCATGCAGAGATTTTCAAATTATTTCCCTGAAATGTTTTCCCCCTCACCTTGCTGCATGTCTTGTCCCCAGAAGGCACACTTGTTAATAGATTCTTCCTAACAACATACCAGCCAGCATCTATTAGGCTCTTCCTGGATGCCAGGCACCCAGCTCAGCATTTCACATCTGTCACCTCAGCTCAGCCTCATGGTTATGCTAGAAGGTCTGCGTGCTGGTGTTCCCATTTTCTGGATGAGGAAACCGAGAGTTTGCCCAAGATCATTTTGTCCAGAAGGAGCAGAGCTGGAACTCAAATCTGTATCAGTTCGTGTCTTTAACCACTCTGCTAGCCCGCCACATTGCTGTGAAAAGATTCCTATGATCCATGGCACAGTGTATCATTTGTCTGAAACTATCGCTTCCCTCCTTTCTCTTGATGTGGCTTTTCCTTGGGCAGATCTTGGCCTTTCCTTGGCCTGACTTTGGCCTTGACTGTAGGACTTACTTTGGCCAACAGAAAGAGGGTGGAAGTCAGAGTCTGCCATTCCGAGCAGAGGCCCTAGGAGGCACAGGGTGTTTCTGCCGCTCCCTGCCACAAGAAAAGGATGTACTTGAAGCCACTGATTCTCAGCCTGAGCCCCAGAATAAAGACCTGCAGGGCAGACCTGATCCCAGCCTGAGGCCCACGGGTCAGCCCCTTTCATCCAAACTCAGCTGGACCCAACCAAGACCCACCAAACTGCAGCCAACCAGCACACCCTGGACACAAAATCAGTGGTGTTGCTTGTGAGCCACCGAGCTGGTGGGGCTATTTGTTACGTATTGTTATTGCAACAGACACCTTTCACCATGACATGTGACAGCGTTCTAGTCTAGCCAGTGCCACCCAGCCCAGCTCTCAGCATGGTAGTGGCAGAGTGCAGGACCACAGTCTGATCGGACCTGTGAGATCAGCTGACCCAGCCCTCCTTCCTGGGCGTCTTCCCTGCCTGTCCCCCGAGGCAGCCCACACACTCTCTGGACACAGAAAGGACACCTTTCCTAGACTGAGCCCTGACGGTCTGTGCTCAGCTAACGCAATCCCTGCCCTTCTTTGTATGAATAGCATCTGAGTCCCTCACGACACTCGTCGCTCTCTTACAAGCCCACTCCCACTTGTCAATGCCCCTTTTAAGCAATGGCCGGGGCCACTAGCCTGCGGACTGCCCAGTCCCTGCCTAGTTCTTTCCCCCGTTCTTCTCTGCAGCACGGAGGATAAGGCCTGCAAACCAGCCACGTGTGGCAGTCAGAAGGCTCTGGGGAGAGATCGCAGGAGGAGGGGAAGAGAGGCACCCCACCTCCCCACCGCCCCTGCTTCCGGTGGCATCTCTGGCCATGGCTGTACGTCCTCCATGGGTCCAGCCTCGTCCCCCTACGGGCCCACCCAATCTGTCCTTCCCTTCCGTGTCCTGTCTGGTGGCCCCTAGAACCCAGGTCTGAGAACGTCTCCTCCTTGGATCCCCCAGCATGGGGCCAGAGGTGGCTTCCGGATACAGCGGAACTCTGAGCTGTGTCCCACTCTGTTTCCCGCAGCTAGCTCTTCCCGCCCTCTCCCTCCCCGTGTGGAATCCCCTCGTCTCAGCTGTCGGCCTGGGTCCCGTTTTCCCCCACGGATGCTGACTGGTGCAGATGTGGGATACGCCCCCACATCGTGTCCAACACGCCCCCTCCACACGAATAGAAATACGTGAAAACACGCGTGAGCCGAGTTGCAGTTGACTAGTCGACAACGTGTTAAATTCTGTAGCTGTTTAGTTATCTACATGTTAATTTCAAATGAAGTTTTCCTCCAGCGCTGTGCAGCCAACATTCTTTTCTGGCCCTTGGAGCATTTTTGTAGCCCTTGAGAAGCTCAGGGGCCCTGTGGGGAAAACCGCTCTGGTGGCGACCGAGGGACACAAAGTGTTCCCGAGCGCAGCTGCGGGGACTGTCTGCGCCGGACTCTCACGCTAGGTGAGGAGCCGAGAGGAAAAGGGACCCGGAGAAAAAGGTCCTCACTGCCCGGTGCCACGTGGCCCAGGATTCTCCCCTGTCCGTGCGGCGAGATGGTGTCTGTCATGATCATCTGGGAGCTCAGGAGGATCTTGCGTCTCTGGGATGCATCTTCTCCACCCCCGGAGAGGCAAGAGCATCATAAACATGTCAGCGGAGTTCAGATTTCCCAAGCTGCCCAACCACCACAATAAAGTTAAAAGCAAAACTGCCCTGGAAAGTTGCCGAGACTTTAATGCAGTATGCTGCACGTCGGGGGGGAGACAAGGCGGCTCCCACGGCCCCTCCCCTGCAAATGGGTCTGGCTGCGCGGAGCCTGCAGTGCCCGCAGCGCCCGGCTCGGCCTCACCCAGGCAGGGCGCTGGCCACACCCGGGGAAGGAAGCCGGGCTGCGGGCAGGCGGAGGGCAGCACCCAGCACTCAGCACTGAGTTTCCTCATGGCCACAGCGGGCAGTCACATTCAGTCTTGCTTTGTGAGGGGCGCAGGGGTGGCTGAGCACGGTCCCTGTCTCGGCTGCGCCCCAGGGTCCCTCTTGTCAGGCCAGATGAGGAGCTGGGCCGTGGCGCACAGCAGGGCTTGCTGTGGGACACCCGGCTGTCTGGCTGGCCGCCCACCCTCCTCGAGCCTCAGCCGGTGGCCCTGGGGACCCTCACTGCCCCACCCCCGGCCACCGGGGACAGCTGTGGAAATGGAGACGAAGGCCTCTCGGTTGGAGAGAGACCCACTGGGGGCCGTGCTGAAGGGAGGACTGAGACGGCACAGCACAGGAAGAAGGACTCGGGGAAGGCCTGGCTCCAAGGGGACATGAGTCCAGTCTTTAGTCACCTGAAAGACACTGAGTGAGGAGGCCTCCTTGAGCCGAGTGTCCACCACTAATCGGGACACCCCTTAGGGCTGCTGACCTCCCTGGATTTCCCAGAACACCTTGTACTGAGTTGAGGACGGCCCGGCCGGTGAGAGTGCCGTGCCTAAGATGCCTTTGTCTGCCCGGTGGGGCGCAGACGCCGGGGTGGGCAGGTAAAGAGGCAGATCGTGCAGGCTGGGCCCGGGAGCGGGGGATGGAGGCGCTTGAGATGCGATGGAATGGATCCAGTTGTATTTGCCAGAAGTTTCAGGGAGCAAAGATCCCAAGCAGCATGGGTTTGAAATGAATATTCTGATTAGCTGCTTGTGGGCAGGGGAAACTATGTCCCCAAGGACAGCCCGTAGCTGCCTAGGGGCTGACACAGGTGGTCGCCCTCAGGAATTTGTTGAAGAAATGCGTGGGAGACCCCAAGGGTCTCTAAACTGACTCCAGGGGTGGGTGGGTCTCTTCGAATGAAGGGTTCTGGGTTCACTGGGTTCACTGCTCATAATCTTCATTCCCCCAACAGAGCTCAGCCCTGCCCCTAAATCACCGTCGAGCAAACATTTGCAGAATACCCTCTTCATGGGGACCTCCCTCTTTGCCATCCCAGATCACTTAGGGCAGGCAGGGTCATTAGAGTTCAGGGATGGGGAGACTGAACTCCGCCTCTAGCCAGCTGTGTGACTTTGGGCAAATGACTTGACCTCTCTGAGCTTTAATTTCTTTATCGTAAAATGATGAGCTAAGACTCAGACTTGAAGCCCTTGCCTGGGCTTTCTTTGAAAGCAGGCAAGCGGTGCTTGCTGAAGACAATGCTTTGGGGATTAGGGGACCTAATAGGCTGAGGTTGGGAATGAGTGGAAAACATGATGACCAGCATGAACCTGTGTGTGCACGGGACACTGATAAACCTGCTCACATCTTACAATGGGACCCACCTTGATCAAGCATCGCCTGCATTCCTCAGCTCCACTGAGGGTGTGGGGCCATGTCACATCCCATTTCACAGATGAGAGGGAAAATGCAGGCATTAGCCTAAGGCCAGGGAAGGTAAGCAGGCATGTGGCCCAAGCAAGGCCTGGTCATTTGCAGCACCAGCCCACGCCTGACCATGCACCTGACTACCTGGCCAGAGGGGCTCTGGGCTGCTTCCTTCCTGGGAGTTGACACCCTGTCGGATCCTCACTCTGCTGGGAAAGGCCTTGAGACGAGAAAAGCCTCCCGCTGGTGGAGCCTGCCTTTAAGTCCTGTTTACCACTTAGTCACAGCCAAATGGAATAAGTGCAGTATTGATTAATTGCAATTTTTTGAAATACATATTCACTCTGATGTTTTATCATTAATGCATTAAGAAGCTGAACAGCAATAAGACCAAATGGACTTCAAAACGCAGCAGAATTTCCATCCAGCGTGGTCTGATTTACAGCCATTACCTCCTGGCAGAAGGCAGCCCCCATTACAGCCCACACCTTGGCTGAAACTTGAGAGCTCTTTGTTCCTCCCCTCACTTATCTCGGTCCTCAGAGAGCAGGTGCACTGGGCTCTGCGCCGTGCGCGGCCCGTCTTGGTGATGGGGGCACTTGCACAGCGGGGGCCGCACAGGGAGGGCAGTGAGCTTACTGCCGCATGTGGATGGGGGGACCGTGGACCCTGATCTGGTTTTGGGGGGCATGGTGACCTCACCTCCTGCTCGTGCCCTCCCCAGCAGCCGGCTCCAGAAGGAGGGGCCGGCTCGCCGGCCTGGGACTCTGGCTCGCTCTCACCCGCCCACTCTGCAGATCCGGCCGGCGCTGCAGTGCCCTGTGCGTCCATAGCTGGGCTGGGCACCGGCTCTGTCATTAGCTGATGGGAGGAAAAACCAGCCAGCTTTCTCCTGTCTGGGGGCTCAGTTTCTTCATTTACCAAATAAGGAAACTGAATCGGACACTTTCTGAGTGCACTGAAGAGGCAGCAATTTATGACTCTTGCCCTCTCCCTCTTTCCCTCTTTTCTCCTTTCCTTTTCTCTCCTCTTTCTCCTCCTTCTCCTCCTCCTTTTCCTTCTCTTTCTTTTCAAGACAATTGTATTCTTGCAGAGTCTTGTCAGAAGCTCTTTAGATGCACTGATAGAGACAAAAATTACCTAACATAACAACAACAACAACCTATTTAAGAAGCCCTTCTGCAGAGCTCGATGTCAACAAGGAGAGCTTAGGATGGCCTCGTTCAGGGTTGGCGTTTTCAAACTTCAACCTGAGATACCCCAGAGAGGGAGGAGGGACGCTGCCTCAGCTGGGGTGCGGGTCACAAGGGCTGCCCACAGAAGCGGCTGTCCTGGGAGGGTGAATTCTCTCCCCGTCTCTGCTTCTCCTCTCAAAGCTCAAGGGTCTGTCTCATTCCCAGCCAGGCGAGGTTGTCCTCTCCCGGATCCTCGCCAGCTCCAAGACGGTGAGCACAGCCCCCTCCGAGGCTGGCTGCTGCATCCTTGAGCCCCTGGGGGCTTTTTCCAGCTCTCCCGAGGCCAATCCTGTTTGGAAGGCTGGGCACCAAGAACCGAGCAGAGAGGGGAGGGCTCGCAGGCCTGGCCGGCCACCTGCTTTTTTCAGGATTGTTTCCAGGGACTTGCTGTGTGTTGGGCACTCCCTGGTGGCAGGCCCTGCACGGGCTGCAAGGACAGCATCTGGAGAGGGATGGCTTCGAGAAGCTTGGTGTCTGGCGGGAGAGCTGGACAGGTGCACGGTGACCAGCCAGTGCACCGCCAAGGAGGGGCGGAGGGGAGCCCAGGATGCTGAGGGAGCCCGGAACCCCAGGTTGGGGTGGGGTGGGCTGGGCGGGGAAGGCTTGGTGGAACTGGAGCTGAGTGGGAATTAGTCAGCAAGCAGGGGGCGGGGACATCCCAGTGGGAGGCAAAGGCCTGGGGGACTGATAGACACCACTGTGGCCAGAGAATAAGGAGTGAGGCAGGGATGGCCAGCAGTCTTCTCAGCAGAGAGGCAGCAGCTGGGACCTGTGGTAAGTGACAGCCCTTCTTCCGTGCTATGCACTGGGCCAGGACACGGTCAAATGTGACGGCGGGTTCAGCCCTCTGAACAGCCCCAGGACCTCGCAGAGCCTGACTTGGTCCCCGTCCTAGTCCACCGCTTCTTAGTCAGAGGGTTTGGGCAAGTTACTTAACCTCACCGGGCCCAATCTCCTCGTCAGTAACACGGTGCGTGCAGATTCCACGAGGATTCGTGCAAAGTGCTCGGTCTGTGACAAGTGCTCAGGGCTGCCCGTGACCTTCAGACCCAGCCTGTCTGTCAACAAGGAAAGCGGCTTGTGCAAGGCACCGGCGGGATTTGAACCCCAGCCCTGCTGACCCCGGAACCCTAGCTCTTCCCTCGAGGGCGCTGCGTCTCCCTGATGAGCCCAGACGCTCGGAGGCTTGGGTGGGGACCTCAAGGAGAGGCTGACAAGGGAGCCTTGTCACCCAGCCCCTTCCAGACTGTTCTACACCAACACTCCTGAGGGACCTGCCCTCTTCCTCTCCATTACACCGCTTCCTCCCAGCTGGGCCTTTGCACCCGGCACTCATCGCCTGCCCCATCACATGCTATGATTTTTATTTGTCTGAGATGGGGGAGGGCGCTGCCCTACCTGACTGAGCTGTGGGCCCTCCGGGCCTTTCAGCCAGGACGCCCAGCACACGTCAGGGGCTCCGTCCTGCCTGCCGGCTGCCCTGGGTATGTCACCCACCTCTGGGTCTGCCCTGCAGGTGGCAGCCCGTCCCCGCCCCTCCTGGGCCTGTCCGGCCTGCCCCTCTCCGGGCCTGCCCTTTGGCACCTGGACCTTTCTCCTCAGCGCCCATCCGGTCACCTCTCCTGCCTGCTGCGTTCTTGGGAGAGACTTGGAAGGAAACTGAGGCTCAGACGGTGGTGTGGTTGGCCCCAGGCCAAGCAGCCAGAGGGAGGGCGAAGCAGAACTCTTGACCCGGGACACCTCTATTCCAATTCGGGTCACTGCGGTGAGGAGGGAGGGGACAGTCTGCAGGAGCAGGGGAGGCCGGATGTTATCGACGTTATGTCATTCTGATGGGGACACGCAGACCCTGGCTTACGCACATGGCCTGCTTCCCTGGAAGAGGACAGGGCCCCCATATTGTACCAGTTGGGGGGACAGAGGACAAACTTTACCCCAAATGTCCAAATAAAGAAACTTTAATGAAGGGATTCTCCCAGCGGGGCAGGCAGGGGTAAGGGAATAAACAAGGATATTGAAGCCCCCAGAGACTAGCAACTTCAGGAAGCTGCTGCCACCCCAGGGCTGACAGGGCAGGGGTGAGGAGCAGGGCGATCAGAGCCGCCCGCCCTGATGCCCCAGCCTCTCTCCGCACACCCCCAGGCTCCTGCCAGCGTCTCCCGCTGGCCAAACCCGGGCCCAGAGAGCCTGGCCTCAGCCTCCAGGACACAGAGCAGGCCAGGAAGGGCAGAGAGTGGGTCTGGGGTGGGGATGGCAGTGGGAAGTGACCTACTCGGGGAGGAGAGACGATGTCGACTTTTAACCACTTCAGTACAAGCGTCGACTATAATCCACAGCCACAGATGAGCGCGCACAGCGACTTTAGCCGACAGGCGTGATATGACTTTTCTAATTTTTCATTTATCAGAATAAAATCGTGAACATTTAAAAATAACGCAATGAAAACATATATGTATATGTTACTTATTCTGATTTACATTACGAGCAAAGCTGCCTGTAAAGTAAAATAAGCTTTCAGTGCTTTCAAGCTTTCCTCATCACACAAGAGCAAATCGGATCGTGGTCAATGCACAGCGCAGACTGCTGTGCGGACCGTGAGTGCCGGCTGTGGGCGAGGTTTCGCGGCCAGGGAGCGCGGTACCGAAGAGGTTAATGAACCGGCAGTCGGTGGTGTCTGGGGCCACAGAGAAATGGGCATGCAAGGTGTGTTCTCGGTCATCTGAGCTTCTCCCCCTGTGTTCCCAGAGGTTAGTGAGGGGTGTCCCAGTGGGCCACCTCTTCTTTGTCACAGGGCCCAGGAGGTAATGGAGGCCGAGCCAGGGCAGGTGGGAATACAGCCTCTGCCAGCCATGGGGCGGAGGCGCAGACCTCTGTTAGAGGCGGGATTTCTTCCAGAACACTAGGCAAGGGGGTCGCTGAGCCCTGGCTGAGGTTGCCTGGTGACATTTACCCTCCTCAGTGCAGTGGACACCTCGAGACACAGTGAAGCAGTCCCCACGCTGGAGTCCACTTGGCCCAGCACAGTGAGGGGACTGCTAGGGACACCACTGACTTTGTGGGCTTTGGTTAATGAAAGACTGTTAGAAGAGCTAACACCCTTATTGTTGGAAGCACAAGCTAGTTGGCAAAAGACAGCCAGCTGGGGAAAAAAAGGGGACATTTATCTGCAAGGCAGTTCTCCAGTGAGTGACAGGAAGCAAGGACAAGAAGATAGACCTACGTGTAGAGTAACATGTTTCTTGTTGCCCATCCCTTTCTCCAGAACATTGGGAAAGGACCTGAAGAGTCATTAGCATGACACGGAGGGGCACATCCTCTTGTCCCTTCCCCATATTAATATCTGCCCTCCCGGGATACCCTCATTATGCCTCCCCACCTGGGAAGAATAATGCTACAACCAATGCACCATGACACTTGAGAGTGTACTGAACTATTAAATAGATATGCAAAATCCACTGATTTTAGTTCCTGTCTTGAAAAACGTTTGTGAAGGGAGAGAGAAATCCCACAGTCTGGCAAGGGGGCAGAGGCCGGTGGGCACATAAGGATGGGGGACCTCCCAACTCCTAGCATTGCCCTGAGGATGCAGCACAACCTCAGGGGGGAAAGACTTTGGGGTGCACGGGGGGTGCAGCCCACAAGGCTTGGAGGCCCCGTGCCAGGCCAGGCCTCAGCAGGCGTGTTCACTGGACATCCCAGCAGACCAGCATGAGCCCCTGAAGGAAGGGTCCTTGGAGAATGCTGTGCTCTCACGTGACACCAGGACCTCAGCATGCCTTGGGAGGAAGGGACTAGAAGAATTTCTCTTCAACTCCATGGGAGCTCACAGTCTAGTTTTGTTTATTTCTTAGAGAATAAATAAGATGTTGCTTGCATATCTGTGGTGACAAATTTAGAACCACTGTGCATTTCTTGCACGCTGCGTGCCCTGCGCCCATGCAGGAATGCAGCAGCGAGGGATGGATTCCGAGCCTTGGCTGTGGAATCAGACTGCCTGGAATCCATTTCCCAGGATTCCACTTACTAGCTGGGTGCACTTGGTTAATTTATGCTGGTTAACACAGCGGTTTTGCAACCAGAGAGCAGAAAGTCTTTCCGAGGGGTACCTTGGCATGGATAGAGTGATAGACTATAAAAATGGCCCCCAGCATGCACCACTCCCTGGGGCCTATTTCCCTACCCCTTGAATCTGGAGGGCCCGTGACTTGCTTTGTCAGTAGAATGTTGTGGAAATAAACTAGTGCCAGTTCCGGGCTGAGGGTCTAGCCAATGGGAGGCACCAGCAGGAGCCCAGGGTGCAGGAGCAGTGAGGCTAGAGCACTCCCTGCCCCCCTCCTCCCTGCGCTGGGCTGTGCCCTGGCAGTGGCTGCCCCTCCTCCAAGCTCCAGCTCCCACTGGCCCCACGAGATGTGGTTTCCTCCCTGGCCCATTACCCTGAGGGTGGGGTCTTGGGTGGGATTCCCCAGCAGCAGAGGAAGAGCTAAGGATCTGTGTGGATGGGTGTTATTAGAGCAAGGGTTCCCTGGAACATCCAGGAGGGGCATGGGGAAGGAGGCCAGGTGAGCACATGGGAGGCTGGGGGTGAAGGCCACATCTCAGAGTGTTCCCATCAGAGACCAGGGACTTGCCTGTGAGTCCTTGGCCAAAGGGTGTTCAGGGGACACTCTGGCTCCTTATGTGCACTGGTGACACTGGACTCCAGGGGCGGCCCCCTGCAAAGAGACCAGGTGCTGGCTGCAGGGTGGAACCCACTAGAATCCCCACACTTAAGGACACCCCTTCCTCCAGCTTTTGTCTTCCAAGTTTCAGCATTCACAAAGGTAAGCAGTAAGAAAGCCTGGCTTTGGTTTAATTTCTCCAAGATTATGCAGCTTTGCACAAAAGCAGAAGGAATGGTTACCTTGGAGCAGTTTTTCCTTTCTGCCCTGGAAAAGCTCTCAGGAGAGGAAATACAAACAGCTCTGTTACCCTCTAGAAGTGAGAAGAGGGAGGAAAAATTAATACCTCTAAGTTACGCTGCCCCAAACGTGTGTTGAATAGAACCGACCTATTAGAGCAAATTCTGACTCTTCCACGTTCTAGCTGTGTGACCTCAGTCTGGTTATTTAACCTCTCTGTGTCTTTGTTTTGCCATCTGTAAAATGCGAATAACAGTAATAATAATAATAATCACTCTGTAGAGTGACTTCTATTAAGTGAGTTAATATATGCAAAGAGCTTAAAACATTATTCTGCGTGAAATAAGCAATCAGCACTATGCAGGTTTTAGCCGTTGCTATTGTAAATCATTAAAATAGTCTCTTCTTAATTTGAATATGCATGCTGCAAATAGTTTTCTTCTTTAAAACAGCTTTGGGTGAGCAGATAAAACTTCCCACCTTAAACAAATGGGAGTTTGTACCCTTTTCCCTGATGCAGTGAGGACAAGCCATCACACAAGGAGTCTGGTGCGGGTGTTTGAAGGTGGTGTCTGGCTGGCTGAGGTTTAGAGGGTGGGTCTGATCACGCAGCAGGACCTTCCGTGAGTGCTGGAAGTTGGAAACCAGGGGGGAGGAGGGGAGCCTCCTAACTGCGGGTCCTGGTGGGTGTGGCCGCCCCTCCCCTCCCGGCGGGGCCTCGTGGGTTGTGCCCACTAAGCACATTCGCCTTACTGCTGCTGAAGCAGAGGCTGCAGGGCTGAGCTGCTCTCTGCAGAGAAGCAGTGAATCAAGAGGTTAGCAGTGTCTATTGATTTAGCAATTCGCACGCACTTTTCCGGATAGATTATCTTCCTGGAGACTCTGACAGCAGCAGCCAGCAGCTAATGCAATGCAGGGCTGGGGGGCGGGGAAGTGCGGAGGCGGCAGGGGGTGGGGGCAGGGAGGAGACAGGCCAGGAGGCCAGCGAGGAGAGGGAGGAGCTGTCCACATCCTGCAGGAAATGGTAGTGAGGTGTCCAGGCGCCCCCCCAGAATCCCCTTAGAGATGAAGGCTTGTTCCCCCAGCTGCACTGCCTGCTGGGAGTGCTGCCCCAAAATGCCCTGAGACCCTCAGGTGACGCACACTGACTCATCCAAGGTCACACTGCTCCTCAGGGTCACTCACATCCAAAGACTGATCAATCCTGGAGCACACACACCCCCACCCCCCAACTCAGAACATCTGCGAGGCCACCCAGCCCCAGAGCCCCAGACACCTCCTCCCCCCACCCCACCCTCAGGGGTTGGTCCCAAGAGCACACGGGAATGAAAGTCCTTACACTAACCCTGGCCTCACTGTCTGTGTCCTGGGGAGTCTGACCTGGGACACGGCCCAGTTGATCTCCTGCCCCCTGGCCCTTCTGAGTGGAGCTTGGAAGCGAAGCCACCAGTCCTGCACAGCTCTCTGACTTCTGTGTCAAGGCCTGTCCATACAGGGTGGTCTTTACACAGAGCGGTGGTGTGAGGTTAAGGGTCTGCCCACCCGGCAAGGCCCTGGCCAGGCACAAGTGGCCCGGAGTGGACCCTCCTCCTCCTCCTCCACCTCGATTTCCATGCCAGAGCCTGCCTTAAAGACCAAGAATTTCGCTGGTCCAAGGTTCCTCCCATCAGGGAGAAAGCTCTGGCCCCGATGCTGGGTCTAGGAGCTGCTTGATCTAGCAGCTGGCGAAGCTGGGCTGGGAGAGGACAGGCAGAGCGTGCAGTGCTGGACCAAGGGGAACGTGCAGGGCTGAATTCCAGACACCAGGAGCAGGCACCAGGGAGCAGAGAGAGCACGTGGTTTAGGATTTGAGTCTCCTGATCACTTGTATGTCCTAGCGTTTCCTTCCCCTGCACCTTTGCTCATTGTCCTCTTCCAGTCATGGACTCACCCAAGGACATGCACATCAGACAGTACGCTGGGCATCAGAAGCTCACAGAGGACGCAGCGACAGATGGCCCCACCCCAGACTGCACGCCTCTCCACCTTAGGGGAGACTTCTATCCACCCACCCACCCATCCATCCATCTGTTCTTTCATTCACTCGATAATTACAGGTCCAACACCCACTAGGTACTCTTAGTTTAGGTTAGCTAGGTAAGTGGATGGATGGGATGGTCGGTCTGCAGTCACTGCTGGGTTTTTGATCTTTCTTTCCCACTGCACCCATGGAGGGCAGGGAACATGCCGTGGGGAGGGGGTTATAACAGAAGCCCGGATGCAGCAGCAGCTAGGCTTGACCTTGAAGCAAGCACATGCCAACAGCTGTAGGGAGACGAGCCCAGCCAGGACCTCCTTAGAGAAAAGGTTCTTCCATCTCCCCATCTGCCAGCCCGAGGCGCTTCGAGGGCTGGGCACACTCGTTCACTTGCTCCCTCACTTGCTCAGACAGACTGCTGTGTGAAGGGCTTCCCGGCCACAAGCCCCCTTAGCCAAGGACCCCCCTGGCCCTCTGAGCCTGCGGCTCCCAAACTCATGCTCTGCTTTCAGGAGCCGACGCCCACCCCATCCGTTCAGGTGCTCCTGGCAGTCGCTGGAAGGCGTCTCGGTTGTGGCTCCCACATAGCTGGCTGGCAGGTGAGACCCTGTGGTCTACATCACCCCCTCCCACCCCGACTGACCTTCTGTGCCCCCAGACTCTGCCTCCTGCTGTCTACTGTCCTGACTCGCCATCAGTTGGGGTCCCAGGAGGAGACAGAAACTACCAGTTATTTGAACAGAGAGAACTGAATACAAAGAATTGTTAACTGTGAAACTGAAAAGATAAAAAGAGAAATCTAAGGCAGAACAGAGGTAGCAAAGGTAGGAAGCAGCTGCCACCTCTGGGGCTGGGGACACCCGGGAAGAAGTTAGAATTATTAAAAGACTTTGCTGTTTTGGGGAGGGGCCTCGCAGATGCCTAAGAGTGAGGCTGGAGAAGCAGCCAGCTGATGTTCCTGTCTCCCAGCTGGCAGAGGCCCTGGGGCTGAGACCCAGACCTCCCAGGAGGGGATGCTGAGTGTCGCCGGCCAGGTAGTGGGTGATGTAGCTTGTTCTGCAAAATGGAAAGTGGAAAAACTGCAGCGTGGACTCAGCAGCTGCTTCGGGAAGGAGCTGCTGCTACCAGGGAGAAGAAGCCTGGCCAGTGTTGCTCGCAGGAGCAGAAAGGAGCAGGGAGGAGCAGGTCCTTGCTTCCCCCTCCAGCCTTCCGTGTTCTCCAGCGCCCCCTAATGGCAGAGCCTGTCAGGGAGCCGCTGGCAAAGGAGCCGAGCGGGCAGCATAGAGTGGGTGCAGAGTGGTGGAGTTGGAGCCCAGAGAGGTAGCTTAATGCCGGCATCCCAGGTGTCCTCTTGCTGACAGCACCACACGGGAGTCCCCGAGGCAGCACAGCCCAGAGGGATCAGTGGCTGCTGGAAGCATGTTCTCTCCTGTTTTGTCCAAAGAGCTGTTGTGTGGCTCTTTCATCTTTCAGTGCTGCGACCAGGACACAGACACAACCTTTGGGGACAGGTTTGAGGACAGATGCAGGTGAGAGACACCAGGAGGAAGGCAGAATCAATCCTCCCTTCCAGGCATGGAGGTTGTATAACAGGGACAAGCTTGGAACAAAACTGAAACACCTTCTGGGGAAGAAATCACCCCTAGTGGCAAATTGATTTCTGGAGGAACCTTTTATTAATTTGCCAAGCCGTTTGGAACCCCAGCAGCGGACAGAGCTCAGGGCCAAGGTGGCCATGATACAGCCACAGTGACACTGTGACGCAGGCAGGCCAGGGCTGTCCTTCCCACTCTGGGGCCAAGGAAACTGAGGCCCAAAGGAATCAACCAGTCAGACAAGAGGGTGGTGGTCTTAGCCTGATGGTGACTAATCAGATGATCCCGGCAAAGGAAGACTGGGAGCCTGCTGGGCTCCCAGCAATTAATGGGGTTAGGAGCTCAGGCCGCCTCGGCCCCCCCAGGAAAATCAGGCCCCAGGGCAGGGCTGGCTCTCATCAACAGAGCTCCAGGTCGGGGACCTGAGGGCACGGACAGCCTGAGTCTCGTAATGGGCTGCTAATTGCTCTGATTGCAACTCCAGGGCAGAGTGTTTCTGGAACGGCAGAACTCTGACAGGGGAGGAAATACCAGCAGAACATTTTTGATGAATAATTCAGTGAGCTGAAATGGGAAATGAAAAAGTTTTCTTTCCACTAAAGTTGAATTTGAAAAAAAGAAAAAGGAAAGAGAAAATAATAATAGCAGCAAAGCTGATCATTCTGGTCTCCCCACAGTGAGGCTTCTTTGCATAACCATGAAGGATGCTCACCGCCATTGGTTCAGCTCAGCCGCCGGCCTTAAGCCGAGGCAGGAAGAAACTCAGGTCACCTGGGATTGATGGTAAATTTGATTTCATCACTGCCACCGTCCTTTTCAAGCATTTATTCTATACATATTAATTGGGCAACTACCCAAAGCCAAGCCTGGTACCGGATGTTAGAGATTCTGTAGTGAAGAAAATAGACATTGTTCTTGTTCTCCTGGAGAGAGAGAGTGTGTGTGTGTGTGTGTGTGTGTTGGAGGGGGGTGTATTCAGACATTAGATTAAAAGACACACCAGACCATAACCCCAATTTGAGATACGTGCTGTATCACTCAGGATTCAACCAGAAAGAAAGAAACTGATTATGAAGAGGAGAAGGAATTGAGTAGAGGGAATTTGTTACTTCTATGGGTGATGGAAATGCTGAAAAACCTGGGACAGAGAAGGAATTCAGAGGTCGTCTGCAGTAGGAAGTCATTCAACACAGGGACAAAGAGAGGAGGCAATGTTCAGAGTTCAGGACCTGGGACCATCTGGGGAGAACTGGAACCAAGATCAGAGCTGCCCACGGAGGACTGGGCCCGTGGGACAAAGGGGCTTCTGGGGTGAGTGGAAGACACAGTGAGACTTCAGCCCTTGGGAAGGTAAAATAAAAATACAAGAGAAGGGAGAAAACCCCATCTTCTCCCTTCCTGCCTTCTTGATGTTCATTAGTACTCCCCAAAAGCTTAGCCGCTGCAGAAGTCAGAAAGCAAAGTAGACTGGGAAAGCAAGGTAGTGTAACCACAGGGCTCAGCCCCCAGAAGTACAGGGCAGGCCACGGGAAGCATGGGGTGGAGGACAAACAGACCAGGAAGAACAACACTCATTCACTGAAAGAAAAGAACAGTCTTTGGGGGGAGAATTAAAGATATTGATATTTATAGAATACATGCTGGAAAGGGAAGGTGGTAGTGATTGTTCAACTGAATGACCACACCTGTAATCCCAGCACTTTGGGAGGCTGAGACAGGAGGATCGCTTGAGGCCAGGAGTTTGAGACCAGCCTACGAAACATAACAAGACTCCCCCATCTATACAATAAATAAGAAAAATGAGCCGGGTGTGGTGGTGTGCACCTGTAGTCCTAGCTACCTGGGAGGCTGAGGCAGGAGGATCACTTGAGCCCAGGAGTCTGAGGCTGCAGTGAGCTAGGATCACACCACTGCACTCCAGCCTGGGTGACAGAGTGAGACCCTGTCTCTTACAAAAAAAAATTATGTGATCATGAGAGGCCTCTTTGAGGCAGTTAGGTTGAAACACTAAAAATTACAATGAGCTATCCAAGTGAGAAGAGGTGGGGAGGACAGGGGAGGAAGAGCTTTTTGAGCATGTGCAAAGGCCCTGAGGCCAGCTGTATACATAAGCATCAAGGGGAGAGTTGAAGATGGGGAGAGTTGAGGGTGGAGATGAGATCGGGGCTAGGTGACATTAAGAAGTTGTTTGGGATTTCAGAGGAAAAAAAATTTACACCTTATTTCCTTAAATAGAAAAAAGGTTTTCAAAAACTTCATACAGTGTCTGTTTACTCTTAGACAAAGCAAAAATGAAAATCCTTCCAAATGTCCCGAGAACATGTAAGCAAATGTGATTTGTGAATGGGATGATGCCGTATTCACTGTAGTTCCCTCGGAACAGATAAAGCTATGCCCTGATGGAATCTGTGAAGAAATATTTAACACACTAGATTGATTTTTCTGGAGTAGATTTTTCCAGATTCCCTCGGTGACCATCCATGGAAATGAGTAACAATCCTTGACTCCATTTTCACTTCTGCCACCAGCATGACTTGCTTACATCTCATTCTCTCACCTCCTCTGAGACCCCATCAGAATTATTTAAATGCCTCCGAAAGTGTGACTCGTTTAAAATGCATTTAAAACCACACTTGTATGCACAGTTGATCTTATTTTGTGCTTTTTGTGAATATATTTTAATCTATCTTAAATTTTAATCAGATGGAAGTTTTAGGAATAGATTATTCCATGAACTGCAAACTTTCATGGTGCTTACTACAATGTCATGAAAAAACAAATGCATGAATTTTTATAAGTAATTCAGTAAATAAATGTTTTGTTAATATTTTATTCAAAAATGTTTTAACTGTGTAACCAGAATTGTGTTAAGTGATATGGACATTAAAAGAATATTAGTAGTATTTATTTCTAGCCATGGCGGAGTAACTGGGATCAGACTTATTGTCTTACTGTTAACTAAAAAACTAAACAAAAATGCAAGGCAAGAGTTTTCAGACATTGGGTATCATTAATCCCCGAGAAAAAGATGGAACAAAATGAGTCTGTTATCACCCTGACTTTCTGTCTGGCCGCACTTTCTGCAGGAAAGGCGATTCTAAGCAAAGAGCATCTCTTCTGAGTTGAAGAGATAGAAATTTTTTGTTCAAAAAAGCTAAAGGGGTTGGAATTTGCAAGGCAGAGTACTAGAAAGGAAGAAGCTACTTAAAGAAATAACTCCGGAAAATTGTACAAGAATCCCCTGAATCTGTTGCTAAATGCTAAATCATATAAGCATAAAGATCCACAAAGCTGAGAAAAGAACAACCAGAGAGCTATAAGCTGAACAGTTCACAGAGCTGAGAGATGATCGAATTCTAACTAGCTAGAGTAGAGAATTCTCAGACTCTCAGACCTTGAGTGAGTCACATCTTAGTAGTGGGGCTAAACGAATCTTAGAATTAAAGCTATTCATGACTCACCCTAAGAAAATTTAAAAGCTTAAAAACAAACCTCAAAAAGACCAAGCTGATAACGCAAGTAATTTACTGCCTGCCATAAAAATGTTTAACACCCTTTAAAGGTACACAACAAAATCCAGCATTTAACAATGTAAAATTCACAATATACAACATCCAGTTGTAATTTACTAGATATATGAAGAAACATGACAATGTGACCCAAGACCTAGAGAAAATTCAGACAGTGGAAACAAGAATGAGGCGATAGAGATTGTGGAATTAGCAGATAAGATCTTTAAAATAAGTAGTATAAATATTTTCAAGGTTTTAAAGAAAGGCATAAACATAATAAGAATTGGGATGGAAAATATTTTTAAAAAATCAAAACTTCTAGAGATAAAAAATAAAATACCTGAAATAAAAAATTCACTGGATGAGATTAGTAGCAGATCATATGTTAAAGAAAAAATGTTCACCAACCTTGAAGATATAATGATAGAAACTATCCAAAATGAAGCACAGAGGGAAAGAAAGATTTAAAAAAAAAAAAAAAAAAAGAACAAACAGTGACTGTGGAACAATATCAAGAAATCTAACATACATGCATAGGAGTCCCAGAAGGAGATAGAACTCATAGGAAAACTAAAGAAATAGTGAAAATTTGATTAAAATTACAAACCCGTAGAGCCAAGAAGTTCAATGAATACCAAGCAGGATAAACACAAAGAAAACCATACCAAGACACATTACAATCAAATTTTTGAAAACTCATGATTAAAAGAAAATCTTAAAAACAACCAGAGGAAAAAAAAATGCACATTATTTAGAGAGGAACAAAGCTATGAATTTAATAGACTTCTGTTCAAAAGCTATGCAAACCAGAAGACAACGGAGTGACATGGTTAAAAAAAAAGAACCCCATCAACCTAGAATTCTATAACCTCCCCCAATCTTTCAAAAATGAAAGCAAAATAAAGACTTTTTTAGAGAGAAAAAAAGAAGATAATTTGTCACCAGCAAACATGCATTACAAAAGTATATTAGGGGAAGGTCAAAGAAAAACAAAATAGAAAAATAAATGTATGTTAGGGGTAGCTTTTCAGGTAGAGATCAATGATATGAGATGGAAACCCAGGTATATCCAAAGGAATAGTGCTGGAAATAGTAAAGATGTTGGTAAATATGAAAAGTAGTTTTTTTCTCATTTTTAATCACTGTGTAAAGTAAAATGGTAATAGTATATTGTGTGGCTTATGGCATGTGTGGAAGCAAGATGTATGACAATAGTATCACAAAAGACGGGTGGGGAAATGGAGGTATGCTGTGGTAAGGTTCTTTCACACTGTACATGAAGTGATTTAATAACATTTAAAGATACACTGGCATAAGTTAAAGGCATATTTTTTTAAATCTCCAAAACCAATAGGTATAACTAATAAGCCAATAGTGACAGTATAACAGAACATTAAAAAATACTCAGCCCAAAAGAAGTCAGAAAAAGAGAAAAAATAGAAGAAAGAACAGATGGGACAAATAGAAAATCAACAGCAGGATGGTAGCTTAAATCTAACTATGTGGATAATTACATTAAATGTAAATTGGCCAAGCACTCCAGTTAAAAGGTAGAAATTGTTAGACTAGAATCTAAAAAGCAAGACTCATATATGTGATAGCTATAAGAAACATACTTTAAAAACACACACTTGGGTAGATTAGAAGTTAAAGGATGGAAAATGTGAAACCACACAAACACCTACCGATAATCCTAAGAAAACTAGAGTAGCCATGATAATACAGACGAAGTAGGATTCGGTACTAGCAATTACAGTATTACCAGGGATAAACTGGTAATTTATAAGTTTGTAATTATAAAATGTTCAAATCATCAAGAAATCATATAATTCCTAAATGTATATCCAACTAGTTAACAGAGCTTCAAAATACATAAATCAAGGAAAGACAGAACTGAAAAGAGAAACAGTCAAATCCATAATCATGTTAGGAGACTTCAATACTCTTCTCTCAGTAGACAGAATCCACGGAGCCAGGGAAAGACTTGAAACACACACACTACCAGCCAATTGGAGTCAACTGACATTTGTAGACCACTCCATCAAACAACAGTAGAACATTCAAGTGCACATAGAACATTCTCTAAGTAGATCATATTCTGGACCATTAAAAGTCTCGATAAATATAAAAACGATTTAATTTATTCAGATGACCTTTTCTGACCAGTTTAATCAAACTATTAATAAAAATTAACAACAGAAAGATATCTGGGAAATCTCCAAATATGTGGAAATTAAACAACAAACTTCTAAGTTACCAATTGGTCGAGGAAGGAAATTGGAAAAGAAAAATCTACGAGAAGGGCTCAAAAACAGATTTGAGATAGCAGAAGAATCGGTGACCTTGAAGCACGCCCAGCAGTTACAAGGAAGACACTGTCTGTCTTCTGCACCTAGATGCTGTCATAACAGGAGGTTGGTTAGGGTAGCTGCAGACAGACGGTGGAGCCACCCCTTGAGGATGGCAGAGCCCAGGGGCAGAAGGAGCCCCAGTCCTCGGTGACATCCCAGAGCTGATGAACCAACTAACCCTTGAGCCCATCCTTGTTTCTGGACGTCCAGCTCTGTAAGATGGCGTATTTCCTGAAAGCCTGAGTCATTTTGAGTTAGATTTTCTATCTCTTACAGTTGAAAGAATATGATACATCCTTCGTCCTTCATGGGGTTGAAAGTAACAAGAGAAATTAAGAGTTTGGGGGAAAGGACATATTTTGCTTTTAGAAAACCACCTTACTATCACCCTTTATTATTTTGCTTTCTGACCTCAAATCATAGAATGTCAGAATTAGAAAGGTTTTTAGAACTTGTTCTTCTTTGACCTCCCAAGCCATACTGGGCTTCCACCATCCTCTATATCACATCACTATATTCTGGCTTATTTTGGCAGAGCTGACTGCTATCTGCAATCATCTTTTAATTTATTTGTTTTCTTTTTGGTTATCTTATTTTCCCTCCTAGATCATGAACTGGAACATGAGAACAGGGAACTTACCTGTTATAGTGGAGACTTTTAGGTCATATTTCTCCTCCCTGTCCTTGTAAACAGACCCCCTATAGTGATGGCGTGGCAATATATCTAGCTTTAAAAGCTACATTGCCCAGCCTGCCTTACTGATAAGTGGCCAGTGATATGTAGGTGGATATAATTTCGTGGACTTTTTGGAAAGCTCTTAGCTGAAAAGGGCTCTCTTTTTGCCCTTTACCCTTCCTGATGTGATGCGATGGCTGGAGTTGTAGTAACCATCTTGGAACCATGAGGTGACCTTGAAGAAGGAAGTCACATACCAGAGAAATAGAAGCAGCCTGGGTCCCTGTGGAGCCACCATACTAGCTCTGATCTGCAGGTCTCTGTGCTTGCTTCATGCAACAGAAATAAATAAACCCCTATCTTGTTTAAGCTGCTATTCTTGGGGCTTTCTGTTGTATAGAGCAAAATCAAAAAATATTCATTGATAAGCTTTGCCCTCTTCACAGGTGTATCTCCAGGGCCTTAGAACTGCACCTGCTCATCGTGGATGCTCAATTAATGTTTGTTGAGTGAAAGAATGGGGGGCAGCCTCCCCAGCTAACAGGTGATGGCACTGGACCAAGAGAAAGGGAAAAATTTGCCCTTGTCATGTAGCTCATAAGGGGCAGACATGGCATTACATTCGTTACCTGCATTACCCTGCTTCCCTCGGCACCAAGGGTGTAGCGGAAGGGAGCCACCTGCCTGTCATGTCCTCCACAGTGCACCTGGCTCAACCCCCCAGCCAAAACTGCCATATGAGCTTGGTTGAAGGGCACAGGTTTCCATGGACGCAGTGGCAGTAGCAGTCCAGACTCCCCCACCTAGCTGCCTGCCAGGACCCACCTAACTCTACCACACTGGGGTGGGGGGTTAACCACGGTCCTTGCTCATTTGGATTATGCCTTTCCAGCACGATTTGCTACAGGCACACGGTGCCCTCAACACTTGGAGACATGGGTGGGGCCCAGCCAGGGGCTCAGAAATGTCACCCTGCACACCCACCTGGAGCACCTGGCACACAATTAGGAACATCACCTTATCCCATACCTACTGCAGAGATGGCTCTAACCAAGCTGCCCCCAGAGGCCCATGCTCCCGCTCCCTGCAGGCCAGCACCAGGTGTTGGGGCAGAGGGGGTACCCGTAATGTCATTAGGCAGCCTCTTCCCTGCCTGCCCACACCTCCATACCCAGATATGGGAGAGAAAAAATTTAGGTCCTTGCGTATTACCTATTACTCTGCATATTCTTCCTCCCTTCCCACAATTCCTAGGTCTAGGTTATTAAGGAGCCACTAAGGACTCTTGTCAAACCTGAGTCAGGTTGGAAGTGTCAACACCTAGACTCTCCTCTGTTTCATTGACAGCAACTTAGTGTATTTTTTTCCTTGACTGGCAGAGTACAAGATGGTAGCAGTAATGATAGCAAGAGCTATTATGTACAAGTTCCAGACACGTTATTACGTATTTTACATACAGGTCCCATTGGATTTTCACAGTAACCTGATGAAGCAGGTATCATTATTCCTATTTTATAGGGGAAAACTGAGGCTCAGTGCCATGGTCAATAAGAAGGAGTGGGAATCTACTCTCTAGACTAAGCTCTTGTTTTCATGTGATACAATCTCTCTGTGAGAGGATTCTGTGAGCCACCACATCCCTACTACCCACGATAAAGGAAACACAACCCTCTGCTTGTCTTCATTCATTTGTTCATTCATTATTTACTCAATACCCACCACCATGTGGCATGCCCCATGATAAATACCGAGTCAGCAAAGATTTATGCTCCATGGGCCCTGTGAGGGGTTAGATAATTATTCAGCTCACCCTCACTCCCCTCGCCTTCTACTCTGGGTGAAAGGTAGTTCCCTGCCTCACTGACTTTGGGCATGGCCACGTGACCTGCTTTGGTCCACGGAAGGTGGGTGGGTGTGATGTGAGCAGAGGCGTCAGGAGTGGCTGCATGGGTGGGCTCCCCTGCAGCTCCTGCCATTCTCCACGAGAAGAGCATGCCCCAGGCAGCCGCTGGTCTTAGGAGGACTCAAGGCACGCAGAGCAGACCCGGATTCACCCACAGTTTGAAGCCAAGCCCAGCTGATTCGCAAAACTAAGACCCCCTCCACCCCGACTTGTTTTAGGCACTGAGTTTGTGGGAGTGGGGCAGTTTGTTACGCAGCGTTATGCAGCAGTAGCTGACTGGTACAGCTCCTGCTCTCAAAGGGGCTGAGATTAGTGGGGAACATGGAGAGGCAGTTATAGAGTAATAACAAGCCAGAACGGAAGGACAGACGGTATGCTCTGGGTACACAAAGGAGAGCCCTCACCCAGGTTGGAACGGGCTGAGCAGTGAGAAGACGGGTTGGAAGACGCAGGAAGAATCAGGCCCCACTTGCAGCGGCATGAGCAGTGCACGACTTTCCTCCTAACTGGCAGCCATGTGAAAAGCTCAGATGTCGCATGTGTGCACCATGAATTCTCAGTCTCGCAGGTAAAGCAGACACTCACCTGAGCGAGACAGGGATCCAGGCCTCCTGAGCACAAAAAGGGGAGCTTGCCATACAAAGCGCAAGCTTTCCGGGCCCGTCCTCCCCGCGCCCTCTGCTCTCCGGCACACTCCTTACTGCCTTCCAGCTGGGCCGCCCCGACACCCATCTGAGCGGTGTGTTCTGGGCCATGTCTTGCCCCCAACACTTTGGCAAGGGACGCCCCGAGTACCTCTTCATTGCGCCTCCGAGGAAGAGGGACAGGAGGCCGGTCCCACGGCAGAGAAACGGGCCGAGCTGTGTTCTGAGGACTTGCGTCCCCCAGCACCTCCCGCCACGACGGGGCACACAGGAGAAGCCCGTGCCCGTGCCACTACGGCTCACCTCAACCCCAAAGGCCTCGAGAGCCTGCACTGACCTCTGGCCTGGCCAGGTTTTGCCATGAGAAGTGGGGTGGGGGGGTGGGGTGAATAAGAAGGAGAGTCTGGACTTCTCCCAGCAACTGCTCACACATTTTCCATGGTTTAGAACTGGAACCCTCTCTGTTGTGTGTCTTGCAGCACTTACTCATGAAATAAATACTCGGGGTCTACTCATCACGGTTTTCTTGAGACAAAGAGGACTCTCGGCAGGAGACCATCTGTAGGGGCAAGTCCCAGAGCACCCTGTACGAGCAGAGCTTCCTGCCCCTCCTGCAGACGCCACCAGGCAAATTGCTTCCCAATGCACGCTGTGTTCTGTCCTCGTCTGGGTCCCCTCTTAGCAGCCCCGAGACGAGAATGTGGATGCAAGCTGTTCATCCGCCCTGCGACTCCAGGAAGCTGGTAAACAGTGAGACAGGGAAGGGACAGAAGCCACGGAAGGGGTGGTGAGGGGTAGGTTACAACGGTGGGCGGTGAGGGCTCCGTTCCGCTGGGGACTCTGGAGAGACTGTGGCACCTGCCTCTAAGTAGTCCCTGCAACGGGGCGAGGAAGCTGGGGTGTATATCCACAGACCCCCGTCCCGCACGCGTGGACAGTCATGCCAGGAAATTAGCTCTCCGGTATTCCTGGGCTGTCCTGGGCCAGCCGAGCACTCCTGCCACCAGAGAACGCCCAGGCAGAGGTGCAGCAAGTCCGCAGCATGGAAGTGGACTGGCTTCAGGTGAGCCTCTGAGCGGGACAAGGAGGACAGCATCTGCTATGCTCTTTTCCCTGCTCAGACACCTGCTGTGGCTTGTCGTAACCCCAGCATCCGGCTCAGGCTCTGCTGCCTGGTTGTCAGAGCTCTGCATGAGCCGCCGCCACGGTTCCCGCCCAGTCTTGCTTCTCCCCGTCCTTCCCCTCTAACACAGAGGTCTGTTCATTGGCCGGGCAGCCTCTCCTGCCTCCTTGCCTTTCCTGCAACATTTCTGCTGCCTGAAATGCCCCACCCTCTTTTTCTTACTCCTTAAAATTCTGCTAGTATTTCAAGGTCTAGTAAAAATCTCACCTCATTACTTTCTGCCTCTGGATTCAGAACTTAAATTTTCTCAGTGAGAGTTGGAGGAAAAGATAAGCACGTGTATATTGATTAACAGAAGAATGATTGCTGTAAACATTGGCTAAAATGGAACAAAATCTGATTTGGGAAATCCCAATAATGAGTCATGTGCGGTACTGAGCATTTTATACACTCTAACTCGCTTAATCCTTGCAACAACAATAATACTCAATGTCAAGGTCAGGAGGAGCTGCAACAGAAGTTAAATGCCTTGTTCCTAGCTTTACACCTGACAGGGAAGGAGCCAGGATTTTTGACTTCAAAGCCTGAATGCCGAGCTGGTTCTCAGGACAGTATTTCCTCCCCACTTCTGTTCTTTGCTCCCCACCAGGATGCTTGATCCAATAAAACAAGTGGGAAGCAGCATCGCTTTGATAAGGGCCAGAATCTGCCTCTGGCTCCCTTGTCCCAGGGCTCCCCGGTAAAATTGAGTTCATCTACAGGCCTTAGGGAAGCCTCCTGCTTCCTCCCTACCAGATCCATATCGGCTGGCTCCAGGGAGCAGACCCAACCCGATCTACTGGCACTGACGCCCGTAAGCTGACAGCCAGCTTGCCCCAGAGGGCAGAAGTGGAACAAAAACCCTGGCCTACTCGGAGTGCCAAGCCCCTTCACTGCCCCCAACAACAGAGCACATCCCCCAGAAGCAAAATGTGGCCCCCAGGGGAGTGTGCCAGCAGGAATGTTGGGCAAAGTCACCTATGGCTCGGAGAGTGACCACCTCTCAAGGAGTCCCACGCTGGGTAGCAGCCGAGAGACTCCTTCCAGCAGCAGTCAGGACAGTGGGTGTGCCCAGGCCACGAAGAGGAGAATGCAGTGACAAGCAGCACCATGGCCAGCAAAATGGCCTGTGAGTCCAGGACCTGGCCCTTTGGGGAGCAGAGGGCAAGGGGCTGGGGTCCAGCAATCAGGCCAGCGAGCGTTTGAAAGTGTGAGCTTGCTGGCCATGTCACAAGCCAGCAGCTATGGGTTATGCAAACATAGGAAAGGCAGGGCCTGTTCTCTGGAAGCTCCTTGGAATTCCCTTTATGACCATGCAAAGTCCGTTCCCGGGCGTTGAAGTTTGACAGCCATAGTGTCTCCCTGGGTATAAGAATTCTATCCTCGCAGTCACCAAGCAAAGAGAACCAAAACCTTTGTCTCCTCAGGAATGGTATCGCGGGCAGACTCAGAGAGAAACCATCCAGGTATGAGGTCATGAAACTAAGTCAGGAGCATCTATTGCCAAGGAGAAGGTAAGGAGTGAGGGCAGGCTGGGACATGGGGAAGCTGTGTTCCCACCCATGCCACCTGGAGGTAGCAGCAGGGGCAGCTGAGGTCCTGAAATTTCAGTTTTAGGCTGCTTCATCTTTCAAATAATTTTAAAATGATTTAACTGATCAATGATGTAATAATTTTTAAGTGATCTATGTATCATACATAGATGATCTCTTCTTCCCACTCAAATTCTGTTACTGTCCAATATTTTAGTTCTATCTTGTTTTTAATATATTGCATTAGATATGATTATTATTCCATAATCAATAGTTATGCACATCTATCCAAAAATTTATACCGGCTTATTTACTCATTCTGTTTTGTAACTCAGACCTGGAATCAGGTCTGAATCTGGAATCAAAAGAACATCTTTTCAGGCCGGGCGCGGTGGCTCAAGCCTGTAATCCTAGCTCTCTGGGAGGCCGAGGTGGGCGGATCATTTGAGCTCAGGAGTTCGAGACCAGCCTGAGCAAGAGTGAGACCCC